>VOPJ01015260.1:0-26473 GCA_014673585.1 Semibalanus balanoides
AAAGTATCGATTTAGTTCGGATCTATTTGCGACGGCAAAACAACACATAGCGAAAACAATTAAAAGTCATGCTTTGCACAAAACGAACCTCCGTTGGGCGGGTGATAAATTGACGTGGATTTATTCGGACTAGCTCGTCCTTCGCCGTTTAAGGCGTCTTACTGGTTAATATTCGTAAATGTATCAATATCAAACTAAGATATACAAATGACAAATACTCTGTGAAAGTGAAATAACGCCAGCAGGCAAAAATCCATTCCACGCAGATCGCGAAACTCGATACTCTACGCAGAAGATTTGAAATATATTATATATTATAAAATATATTATATATAAATATATAAAAATATAAAAAACCGATACTACGCAGAAGATTTGAAATATATATATATATATATGAAATATATATATATATATATATACGCACGCACGCACGCACGCACGCACGCACGCACGCACGCACACACACACACACACACACACACACACACCACCACACACCAGTCACACACACACACACACACACACACACACCACACAGCACACACACCACCACACACACGCACACACACACACACACACACACACACACACACACGCACACGCACACGCACACGCACAGAGACACAGAGACACCGGTTGCCACAGTAACGTGTTTGTGTTTCCTCTGTCTGCCCCGCAGTACTCAGCTTCATTTTGGCAAGTCGCTGCGGCTGACGCGCGCCTCCAAGCAGTACATGTATGATGACTCCAACACCGAGTACCTGGACTGTATCAGCAGCACTGCTCACGCTTGCACACCCACCCCCCCCCCCCACCGGCACTCCCCTCACACCGGTCTGCACTCTGCACTCCCTACTGGCCCTACCAGTACTGTGTGTGTGCCGTGTGTGCTGTTTGTGCCGTGTGTGCCGTGTGTGTGTGTGTCATGTGTGCCATGTGTGCCGTGTGTGCCGTGTGTGCTGTTTGTGTCGTGTGTGCTGTGTCTGCCGTGTGTGCTGTTTGTGCCATGTGTGCTGTGTGTGCTGTTTGTGCCGTGTGTGCCGTGTGTGCTGTTTGTGCCATGTGTGCTGTATGTGCCGTGTGTGCCATGTGTGCCATGTGTGCCGTGTGTGCTATGTGTGCTGTTTGTGCCATGTGTGCCGTGTGTGCTGTTTGTGCCATGTGTGCCGTGTGTGTCGTGTGTGCCATGTGTGCCGTGTGTGCCGTGTGTGCTGTTTGTGCCGTGTGTGCCGTGTGTGCTGTATGTGCCGTGTGTGCCATGTGTGCCATGTGTGCCATGTGTGCCGTGTGTGTCATGTGTGCCGTGTGTACCATGTGTGTGTCGTGTGCGTCATGTGCGCCGTGTGCGCCGTGTGTGCCGTGTGTGCCGTGTGTGCTGTGTGTGCTGTTTGTGCCATGTGTGCTGTGTGTGCCGTGTGTGCCGTGTGTGCTGTTTGTGCCATGTGTGCCATGTATGCTGTGTGTGCCGTGTGTGCCATGTGTGCCGTGTGTGCTGTTTGTGCCGTGTGCTGTGTGTGCCGTGTGTGCCGTGTGTGCCGTATGTGCCGTGTGTGCCATGTGTGCCGTGTGTGCCGTGTGTGCCGTGTGTTGCTGTATGTGCTGTGTGTGCCGTTTGTGACATGTGTGCTGTATGTGTTGTGTGTGCTGTATGTGCTATATGTGCTGTATGTGTTATGTGTGCTATATGTGTTATATGTGCTGTTTGTGCTATGTGTGCCGTGTGTGCCGTTTGTGCCATGTGTGCCTTGTGTCCTGTGTGTTCTGTGTGTGCTGTTATATGTGCTGTGTGTGCTATATGTGCTGTTTGTGCTGTATATGTGCTGTATATGTGCTGTATATGTGCTGTATATGTGCCGTGCGGTGCCGTGCGGCTGACCTGTCTCTCGGCTCTGCAGTGGGTCACTGCCACCCACTGGTCGTCTCCCGGGGACAGCAGCAGATGGCGCGGCTCGTCTGGCTATGTGTTGTATGTGCTGTATATTCTGAAGGTGCCGTGCGCTGCCTGTCCTCTCGGCTCGGCAGTGGGCCACTGCACCCACTGGCGTCTCCCGGGGACAGAGCAATGGCGCGGCTCGTCTGCTATGTTTGTATGTGCTGGTATACTTTCTGAGGTGCCCGTGCGGCTGACTTTGGGGGTTGCTGTCCTCTCGGCTCTGCAGTGGGCCACTGCACCACTGTCCGTTCCCGGGGACAGCAGCAGATGGCGCGGCTCGTCTGGCTATGTGTTGTATGTGCTGTATATTCTGAAGGTGCCGTGCGGCTGACCTGTCTCTCGGCTCTGCAGTGGGCCACTGCCACCCACTGGTCGTCTCCCGGGGACAGCAGCAGATGGCGCGCTCGTTGGCTATGTGTTGTATGTGCTGTATATTCTGAAGGTGCCGTGCGGCTGACATGTTCTTCGCCTGCAGTGGGCACTGCCACCCACTGGTCGTCTCCCGGGGACAGCAGCAGATGGCGCGGCTCGTCTGGGCGCAGGGCTTCCTGTTCGACGCCCTCTCCCTCTACCTGAAGGAGCTGACAGACATGATGCCGGAGCAGCTGAGCATCTGTTACCTCGTTAACTCCGGGTACGTAGTCCGGGGAGCGGGCACACTCCAGTCACCGGGCCGGGCACACAGTCACTACGGCTGCCAGCCTGTATTGTGGCGGCTAGCGCCATCGTCTCTCCCATAGTCCGAGGACCGGGCACACAGTCACTCAACGGCTGCCGAGCCTGGTATTGGGCGGCTCAGCGCCAATTGTCTCTCCATAGTCCGGGGACCGGGCACACAGTCATACGGCTTCCAGCTGTATTGTGCCGGCTAGCGCCATCGTCTCTTCCCATAGTCCGGGGACCGGGCACACAGTCACTACGGCTGCCAGCCTGTATTGTGGCGGCTAGCGCCATCGTCTCTCCATAGTCCGAGGGAACCGGGCACACAGTCACTTTACGCTGCCAGGCTGTATTGTGCCGGCTAAGCGCCATTTTTCTCTCCCATAGTCCGAGGGACGGCACCACAGCACTACGGCTGCCAGCCTGTATTGTGGCGGCTAGCGCCCATCGTCTCTCCATAGTCCGAGCGGGCACACAGTCACTACGGCTTGCCAGGCCTGTATTTGCTTGCCGGCTAGCGCCATCGTTCTCTCCCATAGCCGGCCGGGCCACACCAGTCACTACGGGCTGCCAGGCTGGTATTGTGGCGGCTAGCGCCATCGTTCTCTCCCATAGTCCGCGCCGGGCACACAGTCACTACGGCTGCCAGCCTGTATTGTGCCGGCTAGCGCCATCGTCTCTCCCATAGTCCGGGGGCCGGGCACACAGTCACTACGGCTGCCAGCCTGTATTGTGCCGGCTAGCGCCATCGTCTCTCCCATGGGCCGATCCAAAACGGATGGTTTCGGTCAGTTTGGGGGGCCAAATCCCAAAAATTATCGCACAATTTTGCAAACCCATCGGATTTCGCTTGCTTATATATAAGTTACTAGTGATGTCATTTTCCCGAAATCTCCTGACCAAAACCAATCCAATACCGAACAGCAGGTATATTGGTTGTCCAAAAATTGACCGATTTTTGTTGAGGCCAAAAATGTCCAAGATTTGACCAATTTTAAAATAGTATACTTATTTATACTCACTGGTAAAAATAGCTTTGTTAACAACATAATTCATAAAACGCACATGTACAGTTTCCAAAAAGACATTATGATTGTGAAAAAGGAACTAAATACATTTGCAAAGCAAAATAGTGGATGCCGCAAGCAAGACCAAATAATTACATAAATTAATTTAATTTCGGGCAAATTTACATCAAATTGTCTGGACAGAAATAAAGGAATGCGTAAAAATGTGACAAAAAGTGAATTGTTTAAGATCAAGCTGACCGAAAAGTGTCCAAAAATATATAAGCCATACCAGCTGTCAGCTGTCCGATTACCAAATCGGTCACACAATTTTTTCGGTAACCAAAATTTTGATTACCGATTGACACCACTATAAGTTACCGAGTTAAAACAATCTTTCCTTTTAAAAGTTGCTTAAATATCCTATTATTTCAAGAAATGTGTCCAATTTGCGCCAATTATAAGTGGTTTTGGGACCATGGCCCCGTGCCCCCCCCCCCCCCACACACACACCCCTCTGGATCCGCCCATGGTCTCTTCCTCGGCAGCCGCCTAGGGTTCGTTTCTACGCATGTTCCCTGAGTACGGTGAAATGTGACGTCTTATTACCCCCCCCCCCTTCCCATGAGCCCATCATATATAATGTGTTCTGCACTCTATAGATGGCATCAGAATGCGTAACATTGTTGGCAATTTGACCATATATGGTACATATTCCGGAGCGCTTCCTGTGTTATTTCTCAGTTTTGCTGGATTCCTTTTATGACAGCATACTCAAATCCTCTGTCTTGTTGGATGACCGGTCACTGTGTGACGACTCCTTTGGTGTTCCTTCCCAACTGTGACTTGTTGCTTGTGACCTTTGACCCTGACCTGTGACATATGACCCTGATATGTGGCCTGTGAGCTGTGACCTGTAACCTGTTACCTGTTCTAACCTGTTCTAACCTGTTCTAACCTGTTCTAACCTGTTCTAAGCTGTAACCTGTGACCCTGACATGTGACCTACGACGTGTGGCCTGTGACCAGTGGCCTGCTGTAACAATGACCTGTGACCTCTGACCGGTGACCTGTGCCGTGCAGGTCTGAGGCCAATGACCTGGCGCTGAGGCTGGCTCGCAGCTACACCAGGCAGCAGGACATAGTCGTCTTCGAGGGGTGAGTGTCCGCACCCGCACGCACCGCCACGCGCGCACGCACGCACGCACGCACGCACGCACGCACGCACGCACGCACGCACACACGCACGCACGCACACACGCACGCACACACGCACACACGCACGGTTTCAAAATTGGCCACTATTGTGTAGAAAGCTTTCAGCAGTGTTTTATCTCTTAGGCCACCCACCATGGTGGCACTGGCGGATCCGGGGGGGAGGCATTAGGGGTAATTGCCCCCTGCCCCCACAGGAAGATGGGGGCATTCAATACAAGTATGCCCCTGCGCGCGTTCCTGCATTGGATTTAAAAAGTGACGAGGAAACGACCTCCCCCCCCCGGTCAATGATTCTTTCGCGCAGACTACCCGACACCACCACCACCATCATCATCCCCCCCTCAGCGGTCAAACTCACTTCTTCGCTGATGAAATTGAGCGAATGCCCCCCCCCCCCTCCACTCGAGTCCTAGATCCGACAGGGAATGGTGGTGGGGTCAAGTGAAGTGTAGCACAGTCATGTTTGTTTTCGTGAAATGCTCGGCTTTCTGTTCGGCATTTCACCCATTGTTTGCTGATGCACAGTGCACACGATAAAGTGTGACGGCAATTTTAGCATTACGCTGTTGAACTTACAGCTACTGCGTACTGCCTAGTTTGTAATACTTGTGATGAACTTTGGCTTGGTGTGCTCCGATGAGCGCGATTCGTGGGAGCTTATTCCTCAGTCAGAGTTTCGTGGGAGTTTATTCGTCAGTCAGAACTTGTAAGCCTTGGTTCGATTTTGCTTTGTGTATTTGTGACTGTGGTTCTATCGTTTCGCTGAGTATAATGAATACTCAGTCTCGTTTTAAATGATCTTGACCCTCATTTCATTCTCGCTGATAGCACAAGCAATTGTTTGCAATGTGACGCTAGTGATGTTGTGATGCTGCTCTGAGAATGGTGGGATAGTGATGCTGTGATGCTGCTCTGAGAATGGTGGGATAGTGATGTTGTGATGCTGCACTGACAATGGTGGGATGTTGTTCTAGTTGTTCTATAGCCTTGGGTGGCATAGTGGATGTGTGTTGTGGGGCATAGTGATGTTGGCTGCTGCTCTGGAATTGGTGGGATAGTGATGCTGTGATGCTTGCTCTGAGAAGGTGCGGATAGTGCATGCTGTGATCTGCTCTGAGAGTGGTTGGGAAGTGATGTTGTGATGCTGCTCTGAGAGTGGTGGATAGTGATGTGTGATGCTTGCTCTGAGAGTGTGGATAGTCTATTGTTGTGATGCTGCTTGAGAATGTCGTGGATAGTGATGTTGTGATGCTGCACTGGATCAATGGTGGGATGTTAGTTTCTAGTTGTTCTATAGCCTTTGGTGTGGGATATATAGAGAGGACCACTAATAGGGTAGGGTCGGGTTTTTTCAGACGTACTTGGAGACATTCTCATTCTATCTAGTGTGAAGTATTTCTCGCTCAGATCCCCCCCTGGCTATAATATACGTCATATCCTAGCACCACACAACACAGTTGTGTTTTCACAATATCATACGGGATATTTTGTGATCACCATTATGACTGTAATATGTATTATCTGCATTAATGACTCTTGTTATGACATTTCCCCGAGATTGGGCAGCAGTCTGACGTTCTGTCTGCTCACTCACAGGTTCAACGACGGCGGTCCCCGGCTCGGCGGTTCTGGTGACGGTGACGGTAGAGCGGTCGGTTTAGTGGCATAGCGATGCCGGTTCGGAGGTTGGTGGCAAGTAACGTCGAGAAGCCCGGTTTTCGAGTGCTTCTTGACTTTCCGACCCAGGGAGGCTCCGGCAATGCCCCGGCCGCAGCCCCAGTGCAAGCACAAGAAACAGCCACACCACCGTAAGCTAACACAATTTGGTGAGTAAGAGCTAATTTCGTTATATATTGTTTATTATTTTTTTCTTCTTTTTTCCTCTTCCTTATAATCTTTTATAGTGGTTTTTTTTTTAGTTAAAAGTGTTATATTTTCTTTATTTTCTTTTATTATCGATCACTACTGTATCATTTTTTTTATGTATTATTAGTTGCGGCTTATTCACAAAATATTTTTGTTCTGCAGTAGGTGTTACTGGTATTCTTTTAGTTTAGCCAGATGATTCATGGTTGTTCTAGTTGTTCTATAGCCTTGGGTGGGATAGTGATGTTGTGTTGTGGGATAGTGATGTTGTGATACTGCTCTGAGAATGGTTGGATAGTGATGCTGCTCTGAGAATGGTGGTAGAGTTGGATGTCTGTGAGACAGACGTTGTTGTTGTTGTTGTTGTCTCCCCTCGGCAGGAAGCTCAGTCCTGCGTAGCCTCGCGGCTCTGGAGGTGCCCTGCAGTCGGCCCCAGGGCCGCCACCACACCGCTGCCTCCGGACCTCCTCTGGTGTCGGGTATTATTAGGACCCCAGGTGTCGTAGTTCGGACTCCATGAGGGCGGGCAGTGGAGCAGGATATTGCCTCCGGTGTGTCTTGCTCCTCCCCTGCAGACGTACACCGTCCCGCCTGGCACGCCTTGTCCTGCATGGTGCACTCCGGGGCTGGTTTGGTCCTATCCGGGTGCATGTACTGCGCTGATCCGACCAGTGTCCGGCGCGCAGTTGGTGGACGTCACCCTGATCCCTCGGGGGTGTCCCTTGGAAGCGGGTCTGGTAGGATTGGTTCTCATGAGGGTCTTGTACCATCCGACGGCCACTCCCGGATGTACCCAGCCTTGGCTGCCCGGCTGCCGCGCGGTAGGCTGGTCGGACATCACGGGGACTTCCACCTGCGGCCGTGCCGCAGCCTCCCTTTGGCAATGCAGGTCACCCGCTCGTTTCCCCTCCAGGTCACAATGGGCAGGACCCACTGGAGGTGCACGTGCCGCGGATCGCCCTCCGCCAGGACGGACAGCCCTTCCCAGATGGCTGCCGCCCAGCGGCGAGGTCTGGGCAGCTGCGCCCTCCGGCGCGTCGCGAAGGGCGGCCTGCGAGTTCGGAAACAGGGACAACAGGATCCTCTGTATAGACGGGGCGCTCCGGAGGTACTCGATGGCCGCTAGAAGTGCGACATTTGGCGCGGTAGCTCGAGCATATGTTGCCGCGCCTTCCGGATCACCTTTGGCATCCCCGTCCGGGTAATCCACTAGACCCCGGATCCCCCGTCCCGCACTCCAAGCAGACGTCCGAGCGTCGGTCCACAGGCCAGGTGGCACACTGTGGCAGCGACCTCAGTGCAGAGTTGCAGCATCCCTCTTTAACCGCGCCGAGGACGCCCGATCGGCATCGGTCCAACGTCCAGTCGGATCGTCACTCCTTCTGTCGGGTCCACGGAGGGGGTCTCGAGTGAGACGCGGTTCAATGGGGAGCCTGATATCGGCTCTCTCCCACACCGCTCTCCCACGCTCTCCTCCACCCCGTCACGGACGACAGCCGATTGCGCCGTAGCCTCCGCGATTTGACGCGTAGTGGGTTGTCCGGGGCAGCGGTGTGCCTTTTGGCGAGCAGTCGCGCGCAGCGTCGTCCCGTCCTCGCTGCACTGCACTATGCCGGCCTCCGCTCTCACCGCGTGGTCTCGGCGTCGAAATCGGGCAGCCGGTGATCACTCGGCCGCGCCAGCATCTCGACCTCGAGTACTTGCAGGTTCGTTTTTGCTGTGGGCCGTCATCACGCCGCAGCTGCGTGCTCCATGCCGCCTCGGGACGTATCCGTTGGCGACGGTTCGGAGGAGTCGCTCGTCCAGTCCCCAGGACCGTCCCGAGAGCTGTCGTAGGTGGTTGGTCCTTGGTCTTACTTGTCGACGAAGTCTTCTACAGTGGGGGCCGAAGTGGAGCAGTCGATCCAGCGTGACTCCTAGCAGGTGGAGGGTCTCCCTCGCCGCAACGGTCTTCCCGGCCACCTTGATATGGCAGCCGTCGCGTCCCGGGCGTTCTGGGAGAGGACCGGAGCTGAGTTTTCTCCCCGCGATTACCACCATCTTGGCAGTCTTTCCGCCCACTTCGTCAGAGCGTCAGCGGCAACTTGAGCTCTCTCCCTCGCAGTTCTCGATCTGGTGCCGCGCAGAGGACCTGCCGGTCGTTCCGCATACATGTATGGTGAGCAGTGGGACCTTTCTTGAGCACGCTGTCAGCTGCCCGCCATAACAAACAAGCTGGGCGACAGCACGCTGCCCTTGCGTAGTCAGCGCGGAAGATTGCGCTCCCGACAAGTCCGTCGACCTCGACTCTTGACGCGTCGGTCCCTCAAGCCACTGCCACACTCCAGCGGACCAGGCACAGCGAGGAGACCCTGCTCGATCAGGCTGACTTCGCAGGAAGACGGTGGTCAACTACATCATATGCCCGGACGAAGTCGAACGCTACTAGGACATACTTCTGTGCGTTGAGCGTCCGTCCTGTGCCCGCCGTCTTCTTTCCGACACTGGGTCGCTTGCCAGGCCGTTCCGGACCTCCTGACAAGGCGGGCCGATGCTGTCTTCCCCGACCGCCCCCGGAAGCCGACCTGTTCCGGGGGCAGCAATCCGCGGCTCCTCCACAATGTGCCGTCATCCTTAGCCAGGATCAATGCGGCTCCGTCAGCTTGCTCACATTACTGGTGAGGGCCATTTCGGTCGATAAGCTGCCCAGGAGCTTCTTGTCCTTCTTGCCTTCGGATGGAAGACGGTTCGCCACACGCACTCTCTCAGCACTTCCCCCGTCTTCCAGGACAGGTTGATGATCCGGAGGAGTTCCTCCTTCATCTTTGGCGGCCGAGGTGTCGCACAGCATCTCATTCGTGATCCCGTTCTGGGGCGGGCGCCTTTCTTTCAATTCGTCCCCTCGGAGCTTGCTGTTCGAGTTTCTTGTTCATGGTGTAGGGGGGCACACACCATTCCGTCCGTGATCCTGGCATCTTGGCATATTCGTGTGCAGGTTTGCGTCAAATCTTGGCGCTTCGCGGTGCGGTAAATCCTCTGTGCCTGACGTGCCGAGAGACGCCGGCGTACATCCTAACGAAGGCCTCCGCCTTCTGCTTAGACGACACCAGCAGTCTCTCTCCATCTTGCATAGCTTGACCCTCTCGGTGCTCCTCGTCTGTAGCCCCCTCCCATTTCTTCAGAATTTTCGATATCCTTCCAAGGCTTGCAGGACGGTTCAAGGTGGTGGACACAAACTCTTGGAATTGTTCCCTTGAGACTTTCTCCTCAATCTCGGCGGCGCGCCGCTTCGCATGGATCCAGCGCTCCTTGCTGTCCGGGTCGTCCGGACGGATCTCCCTTCTTGCAGTCTGGCGGGCCTGGACAGCCTCCCGCAGAGCCGGGTGGAGTGCCCAGGGCCGCGGGTCCGCACGCGCTCCCCTCGGCACGTGGCGCGCCGCCTCCTGTCGGATGACACTTGTCAGCCGGCAGGCGGCCCCCTGGACGGTTCGCGCTGGCTCCGCCCCGGTGAGGGCAGCCTCGCAGCCATCCATGAAGGCACGCCAGTCGGCCTTGTGGTGTGCCCACCTGGTCTTCCTTATCCTCGGGGGGCGGACAGCAGACGATCGGATGACCACCACCATCGGAAGGTGATCACTCCCGAGGTCCGGTCCCGTCGTCCAGCTCGCCCTGCGCGCTAGTTCTGCGCTGCAGGCAGCGAGGTCCGGCGCCGAGTGGCTGCCTGTACGGTAGCTGGTGAACGTCGGGGCTCCGGTGTTCAGAGGTCTCCACCCGATCCATCCATCCACCCCGCGATTCTGGTCGCCCACCAGGTGTCCGGTGTGTCGCCATGCGACTATCCCACGACGGGTGGTGAGCGTTGAACATCGCCGCACGCGAAGAAGTCTCGTTGTCTGTCGGAACCACTCTCGGGTTCGAAGGTGGTCGATGCGCGTCCGTCATCCGCGCCCTATCGGCGGTCTGTACGCGTTGATGAATCGGTCGAGGTTGTGGTTGGTGTTAGTAGTCTTCGCTACCCAGCAGCCTGGATGCGCAGAACCTCTGTTGTATCGCTCGTTTGCCGCTGTCATACGGTCGTCCAGGGTTTGAGTGGAGTCCTGCCCTGACGGCGTACAGGGCGAACCGTCACCTCCCTTGACGACTCTGCGCCCGTAACTCTTCCGCGAGCGCCTTCGCACCCCACGGGGTTGATAACCGGATCGCTGGGGGCGACTTTCGGGAACTGTCCTCTTTGAAGCAGCCAGTTAGTCAGCATTCACCGCGGAAAGCCCAGGTTGGTAGTTCTCCGATATTCTTAGAAAGACCCTCCGCATTCAGAACACACCGGCGTGTGGCTTCGTCCTGTCCGGTTCCCGACGGATATTCCTGTGCTTAGCTCTCCGATGTCGCTCCCGGGCCCCCCGCGGGAGCCCCTCCGTCGGCGTTCACGGAAGGGGGGGCGCGGTGGGCCGACTACTCATTTAGCGGGCCGGGGCCAGCGCTGCGCGCGCCGGCACCCAGGCCCGCCTGCAGGCATCCGCTGCCCTGGGCGTAGAGTGATGGTGGTGAAGTGATGGTGATGAGTCGGTGAGATGAGGTCTCGAAGAGGTCTCGAAGCAGCAGCGGCGGCAGCCGGGAGGCCACCGCCAGGCACCCCCTGTGAAGGGGGCACGTCGGACCCCGTTTTGCTGACTCCGCCGTTGTCGGTTTCGGGGCCGAGGGCCCCGCCGAAGACGGGCCGAGGGCCCACGCTTCCCACCACGTGAAGGCGGGGTCCACCAGGAAGCAGAGACAGACGTCGCGCCGCAGGGTTTGATGTAGTGAACTCGTCGACTGTGGCTGATCCAGTCCGGTGTTCACGTGATAAGTGATGCATACATCACAGAGCTGTAACTGGGCTGTGGTTACAGTTATGCACTCTTTCAATCCTGTTAAATTTTCATTTATTTTCATCCCTTGTATTCCATCTATCCTTAATCTCTTTTCTCTGCCTCCCTTCCCTCTCCATTTTCCCTTCCCAATTTCTTTTCCCTTCTCCCATTTCGTCTCCCCATTTATTTCCTTCTCGCTCTCGCTCTCGCTCTCGCTCTCGCTCTCGCTCTCGCTCTCGCTCTCGCTCTCGCTCTTCGCTCTCGCTATCGCTCTTCGCTCTCGCTCTCGCTCATCGCTCTCGGCTCTCGCTCTCGTCTCGCTCTCGCTCCTCGCTCTAGCTCTCGCTCTTCGCTCTCGCTCTCGCTCTCGCTCTCGCTCTCCGCTCTCCGTCGCTTCGCTCTCGCTCTGCTCTCACGCTCTCGCTCTCGTCCGGCTCTCGCCTCGCTCTCGCTCTCGCTCTCGCTCTCGCTCTCGCTACTACTGGCTCTCGCTCTCGCTCTCAGCTGCTCTCAGCTCTCGCTCTCGCTCTCGCTCTCGCTCTCGCTCTCGTCTCGCTCTCGCTCTCGGCTCTCGCGCTCTCGCTCTCGCTCTCGCCTCAAGCTCTCGCTCTCGCTCTCTCTTCTCTCTCGTCTCTCTCTCTTCTCTCTCTCTCTCTCTCTTCTCTCTCTTCTCTTCTCTCTCTCTCTCTCTCTCTCTCTCTCTCTCTCTCTCTCTCTCTCTCTCGTGTCTCTCCTTTCCTTGAACAACCCTCTCCTCATCCTTTTCTCTCTTCTCTCTTCTCTATACACACGCAACACACATCACGTGCGCGCACGCACGCACGCACGCCGCACGCACGCACGCCGCACGCCACCGCATCGCACCACGCACGCACGCAACGCACACACACACACACACACACACCCTACACACACACCACACCTACAACACACACACCACACACGACACACACACACACACACCACACACACACAACACACACACACAACACCAGACACACACACACACACCACTCTCAATGTGTAACTCCCCTCTATGCCCTCCCCCCCCGTTACACAGGGCCTACCACGGTAACCTGGGCAGTGTGGCCGACATCAGTCCGAAGCTGTTCGCCCCAGCGCCGGCCGAGGGTCGCAATCGGAGGCAGCACGTCCACGTGGCGCCGCTGCCCGACACGTACCGCGGCCGGTACCGCGAGACCGACCCCGACCCAGGTACGCAATCTCCGACCCAGGTACGCAATCCCCGACCCAGGTACGCAGTCCCCGACCCAGAGACCGACCCCGACCCAGGTACGCAGTCCCCGACCCAGGTACGCCGTCCCCGACCCAGGGACGCAGTCCCCGACCCAGAGACGCAGTCCCCGACCCAGGTACGGTCCCCGACCCAGGGACGGTCCCCGACCCAGAGACGCAGTCCCCGACCCAGGGACGCCGTCCCCGACCCAGGTACGCAGTCCCCGACCCAGGTACGCCGTCCCCGACCCAGGGACGCAGTCCCCGACCCAGAGACGCCGTCCCCGACCCAGGGACGGTCCCCGACCCAGAGACGCGGGTGCGGGTCTGCAGGCTGACAGCGGGGAGGTGTCAGTTGGTCTCAGCTGTTGATCGTGTCAGACATCTGTAAATTGTATATCGTGTAGCATACAATATGATATGTTGTATGTTTGACATGCAGTCTGAAAAAGTGCGTAGTTTGAAATCGCGTTTGATGTAGTTCTGTGGTTTCTTTTTATGTACCATAGTTGTATTTCAGTTTCCAGTTGATGTATTCCTCACAATTGTCTTCCTTCTGCTGGCACGTTTGTATCAATATTAGTTTAAGGCGCTTAAGGCATTGATGGTTTTTAGCATTTCCATTTTTTTTATCTTATATCTGTCCTTTAGTGTGTAACATTTGTCCTCTTATTCTCACGTCTCTGACTCTTATATGTGCTCCATCCCAGACTGGTTAGTATGGATTACACGCAGCAGTACCCGCCATCTCTCCGTCTCTCCGTCTCTGATAGGTGCCAAGTACGCCAAGCACGTGGAGCGTATCGTGGACGGCATCGAGGCGCAGGGCCGCGGCGTGGCTGCCTTCATGTCAGAGTGTATCGTCACTGTGTGTGGCATGGTGGCGCCGCCTGCAGACTACTTCCAGCGCGTGTACGGGTGAGTCGAGCCGCCTCATTGAGTCACTGTGTGTGGCATGGTGGCGCCGCCTGCAGACTACTTCCAGCGTGTGTACGGGTGAGTCGAGCCGCCTCATTGAGTCACTGTGTGTGGCATGGTGGCGCCGCCTGCAGACTATACTTTCCAGCCGTGTGTACGGGTGAGTCGATGCCCCCATTGAGCACTGTGTGTGGCATGGTGGCGCCGCCTGCCAGACTACTTCCAGCGCGTGTAAGGGTGAGTCGAGCCCCCTCATTGAGTCACTGTGTGTGGCCATGTGGCGCCGCCTGCAGACTACTTGTCCAGCGCGTGTACGGTGAGTCCGGAGCCGCCTCATTGAGTCACTGTGTTGTGGGCATGGTGGCGCCGCCTGCAGACTACTTCCAGCGCGTGTACGGGTTGAGTCGAGCCGCCTCATTTGAGTCACTGTGGTGTGGCATGGTGGCGCCGCTGCAGACTAACTTCCAGCGCGTGTACGGGTAGTCGAGCCGCTCCATTGAGTCACCGTGTGTGCATGGTGGGCGGCCGCTGCAGACTACTTCAGCGCGTGTACGGGTAGTCGAGCCGCCTCATTGAGTCACTGTGTGTGGCCAAATGGTGGCGCCGCCTGCAGACTACTTCCAGGCGCGTGTACGGGTGAGTTCGAGCCGCCTCATGCAGTCACTGTGTGTGGCATGGTGGCGGCCGCCTGCCAGACTACTTCCAGCGCGTGTACGGGTGAGTCGAGCCGCCTCATTGAGTCACTGTGGTGTTGGCATGGTGGCGCGCCTGCAGACCTACTTCCGCGGCGTGTACGGGTGAGTCGAGCGGCCTCATTGAGTTCACTGTGTGTGCATGGTGGGCCGCTGCAGACTATTTCCAGCGCGTGTAGGGGTGAGTTCGAGCCGCTCATTGAGTCACTGTGTGGCATGGTGGCGCCGCCTGCAGACTACTTCCAGCGCGTGTACGGGTGAGTCGAGCCGCCGCCTCTACAGTCTACAGTCAGCAGTGCAGCTGCCAGCGCCTCATATGCAGCCGCTGGTTAGCACGACGTTAGCTCAAAGTAAGCACCACGTGGAATGGACGGGTTAGCACTAGCTGTTCACTACAACCGGCGTATATTTGACCATTTCAGAACGGTTGGAATGTCCTTGTACCAGTGTGTGCTTATAGTGTGCGTTACCAGCATGTTTGTGTCTGTGTGCTGTTTCAGCCTGGTGCGGGCCAGGGGAGGCGTTTGTGTGATGGACGAGGTCGCCACAGGTCTCGGCCGGATAGGCACCCACACCTGGGCTTTCGAGGTAGGTAGCGCGTCGTCTGGCCCTCCCGGCAGCCCGCTGTGCTCGGCTGGTTACTGTGCTGGTTCTGCTGATCGGCAGATTGCTGTATGTTTCTGGACTGTGGGCTGTCTGGCAGTGGACTGTGGTCAGACTCTGGGCTGTCTGGCAGTGGACTGAGGTCAGACTCTGGGCTATCTGACAGTGGACTGAGGTCAGACTCTGGGCTGTCTGGCAGTGGACTGAGGTCAGACTCTGGGCTATCTGACAGTGGACTGTGGTCAGACTCTGGACTGTCTGGCAGTGGACTGTGGTCATACTCTGGGCTGTCTGGCAGTGGACTGTGGCCAGACTCTGGGCTATCTGGCAGTGGACTGAGGTCAGACTCTGGGCTGTCTGGCAGTGGACTGTGCCAGACTCTGGCATATCTGACAGGGACTGTGGTCAGACTCTGGGCTGATCTACAGTGACTGTGGTCAGACCTCTGGCTGTTGGCAAGTGGACTGAGCGGTCAGACTCTGGTGCTCGTCTGGACAGTGACTGAGGTCAAGACTCTGGCTGTCTGGCGTGAAACTGTGGCAACTCTGGGCTGTCTGGCAAGTGGACTCGTGGCCAGACCTCTGGATGTCTGGGAGTGGACTGTGGTCAGACTCTGGGCTGTCTGGCAGTGAACTGTGGCCAGACTCTGGGCTGTCTGGCAGTGGACTGAGGTCAGACTCTGGGCTGTCTGGCAGTGGACTGTGGTCAGAGTCTGGGCTGTCTGGCAGTGGACTGAGGTCGGACTCTGGGCTGTCTGGCAGTGGACTGTGGCCAGACTCTGGGCTGTCTGGCAGTGGACTGTGGTCAGACTCTGGACTGTCTGGCAGTGGACTGTGGTCAGACTCTGGGCTGTCTGGCAGTGGACTGTGGCCAGACTCTGGGCGTCTGGCAGTGGACTGAGGTCAGACTCTGGTTGTCTGGCAAGTGGACTTGTGGGCCAGACTCAGGGCTGTCTGGCATGGAGACTGTGGCCAGACTCTTGGGGCTGTCTGGCAGTGGACTGGTGGTCAACTCTGGCTATCTGACAGTGGGACTGAGGTCAGACTCTGGGTCTGTCTGGCAGTGGAACTGAGGTCAACTCTGGGGCCTGTCTGGCAGTGGACTGTGGCCGACTCTGGGGCTGTCTGGCAGTGGACTGGAGGTAGACTCAGGGCTGTCTGGCTAGTGGACTGAGGTTCAGACTCTGGGCTGTCTGGCGTGGACTGTGGCCAACTCAGGGCTATCTTTGGCAGTGGGACCTGTGGTCAGACTCTGGGCTGTCTGGCAGTGGATGTGGGCCAGACTCTGGGCTGTCTGGCAGTGGGACTGTGGCCACTTGGGCTGTCTGGGCAGTGGACTAGGTAGAACTCTGGGTGTCGGGCAGTGAACTGTGGCCAAACTTCTGGGCTGTCTGGCAGTGGACTGTGGTCAGAGTCTGTCATTGTCTGCAGTCATATGCTGAGTACGCTGCCGCCAGCTGGTGGCAAGACTTAACAGGAGAACACTAGTACTGTCTCAACAGATTTACCCGTGGCAGAAATAATGAATTCGAGTACTTGCACGCGTACATTTATGGCGTCAGTTTAATCCATTGTAACGACAACAGTGACTTGAAAGTGACGCTGCCTTTTTCGGATGATATCGCAAAAACCGGCTTAAACATGACCTAAGGACCACTTACTTATATTTTGTAATCGCATTTAAACACTTACCCAAGTAGTGCAAATAACAAAAAAATAATAATAGATTTCATTTGTTATAAGACTCGAAAACTGTTTACGATTTCTACACACCACTGCGTATATAGACGCGTTTGCTCAAGTTTCCTAGTCTCCAAACACGGTGGGAGGGCGCGCTTCTAGAGAATATGAACGTGACGCCGGCGCAGGTAGAGAGAAAGCTGATAATCTGCGCCCAGCATCGTCTTCTGGACCAGACCGGACGGAATTCTCCCCAAGGTGCTGCGTGAACTTGCTTCACCTTTGAGTCGGCCACTCTCCGACATCATCAGAAAGTCCCTGGATGAAGGCAAAGTTCCAGAAGACTGGAAAGAGGGAGTAATTGTGCCTATCTTCAAGAAGGGGGCAAAAGAAGAGCCGTCAAACTATCGACCGGTGAGCCTAACATCAGTACTGTCTTAAGTCTGTGAGACGCTCATCAGGGACCAGATAATGGCACATGTGACTGAGAGTGGATAGCTGAACGACCACCAGTACGGCCTCCGCCCCCAGAGCTCCTGCATCTCACAGCTGCTCGCGACACTCGATGGCTGGGCCAAAGAGATCGAAGAAGGCCACCCAGTTGATGTAGCCTATCTCGACTACCAGAAAGCGTTCGATTCGGTGCCCCATCACCGTCTGCTAAGGAAGCTGAAGAACATGGATATTGGGGGGAAAGTTCTGCACTGGATCAAGGCGTTCCTCACGGGTCGGAAACAGAGAGTGGCGATCAGAGACAGCTGGTCCAGATGGGCGCCAGTGCTGAGTGGCATACCACAGGGATCAGTACTAGGCCCAACACTCTTCCTGCTCTTCATCCACGACCTCCCCGGACACGTCAACAGCGGCATCAAGCTATTTGCGGACGACACCGAAATATACGGAAGTGTCCAGGAACGGAGTGAGTGTGACCAGCTACAGCAGGACCTCGACGCAGTCGGCAAATGGTCCGGAGTGTGGCAGATGCCATTTAACACGACCAAGTGCATCCAAGACCAAGTGACCAAGACCACGCTGCATCTCGGGCCGAGGAATGTTCGCCAAACCTACTCCATGTTGGGAGGACAGCCGGATCAAGTGGAGGACGAGGAGGACTTGGCAACCGAGTCCTCGGCACAATCCGGCGCTCGTTTGAGCACACCCAGCGGCCAGCAGACGCTCCCGTTACTCTCTAAGACCCTGATCAGACCGCTACTAGAATATTGGAACGCTGTCTTGGGCCCGTTTAACGCTGAAGACGTCCGAATGGTAGAGCGGGAACAACGGTGAGCGACCAAGCTGGTTCGACCAATCCGGCTGCTTCCGTACGAGGACCGGCTGAGAGCCATGCGTCTGCCGTCTCTGCGCAGTACAGAAGACGGCGCGGCGACCTTATTCTGATCCACCAGCTGATGAACGGCCGCATCAAACTTGACAAGCAGAAGTTCTTCCAGGACCCGCCGTCGGCGATCACACGAGGACACTCTCTGAAGGTGGCCAAACCAAAAGCGCAGACCAGAGTGAGACGGAACTTCTGGTCTATCAGAGCAGTGAACGACTGGAACGCACTTACGGAATACGTCGTTTCATCAGCCATGACGAACCTCTTCAACAACCGCCTGGACTGGACCACTACTGGGCGGACATCATATACAATGCGCCCGGATAGATGACAAAATACTCAAGCCAAGTTGTTCAAGGAGCAAGCAAGAGCTGTAAAGAGCGGGCATGACAGCCCTCCTTATAGTCCCGTATTATAAGTACAAAGTACAAATTATCTGCAACTGACCAATCGCCAGCTGACGCTATTCCAATTGGATGAGGCGCCGATGCGCTTATACATTGTGATTCCTGTTAACTGCGTGAAACGAATCTGTCGCATCTGCCGCAATTGAGCTGTTGCCATGGAAACGTGCACTGACTTTGCTATTTGGTATCTCTGGAATCGGAGGACCAATCTTCAGAGAAAAAAAAAAAAACTCTGTTGGTGATATATAATACCGCATGAGGCCGGTGTAAATAAATTGTCAAGACCGAGGTGTTTTCTTGATTTTTGAACGAGGCCGAAGGCCGAGGTCAAAAATCAAGAAAGCACCGAGGTCTTGACAATTTATGCGGCCGAGTGGGTATGATTTTTACCATATGCCGCGTTATTCAATGTGTTTTTATATATATATATTTTCAATCATTTTTTAATCATGACTAGGTCTTACAAAAGAAAGAAAATTAAATTATTTTTTAGTTAACTTTGACTTCGATACAATTGAAAAAGTCCTTGGCAGGAAGTCGACAAGAGCTTCAGAATTCCAGCAGAATTGTATCATCACACCACTGTTTCACGCCTTGGTACAAACAAATTGCCCTAGTTTTTGTTTTTGTTTTAACAAGTTTATCCATAATGCCGGGGTATTCAAAATACTTTAGCCGGAGAGGTGTGGTACAACTTGGTACAAGAAAAAGGCCCTAGGGTCAAATTTGTTGTACCAGAGCGCGTGAAAACAGTGTGTGTGATAAAATTCTGACTGGAATTCTGAAAGCTTTGTCGACTTTGCTTCCAAGGCTTCTTCAATTTTATCGAAGTCAAAATTTAAACTATAAAAGAAATATATAATTCTCTTTCTCTGGTAAGGATCTAGTTATAATTAAAACATGATTGAAAAATATATAAAAAGCACATTGAATGACTTACGCGGCATATGGTAAAAATCATACCCCACTCGGCCGCATAAATTGTCAAGACCTCTGTGCTTTCTTGATTTTTGACCTCGGCCTTCGGCCTCGTTCAAAAATCAGAAGCACCTCGTCTCGACAATTTTTTACACCGGCCCTCATGCGGTATTATATAGTACCACACCTCTCCGGCCAATGTATTTTGATATCCCCGGCATATGGTAGTATATAATAGCACACGGGGCCGGGAAAATAATTCTTTGGAACCGAGGTCCGGGCTGAATAGTCCCCACTGAACGTGGGGACAGATCAACGCTTTGTATGCGAGCCTGGAATGTTCAGGCCAGCGCTGAACGCTACACATACGCTACAGAACGTTGTTTATAAAAATGTTTTTTATAGAAGATTTTAAACATCAAAATCATTATGCATAGCATACCTGACAAAAGTTCCATTCTTGCAATACAAAGGAAGGAGGTACTTGGACATATGGTTTTGTTCAGCACTTACACTTTTCATAAGTCTTACGTCATCCTGTGCGTCTAATCATACGTCAACTCAGCCAAAATCAGCCATCAGCGATGGATTAACCGGGTAGTAACCGGTTCCGACTTTTAGGGCTGAATACTTAAATAATTAAGGTTTCTTGGAAAATGTGAAAGCGTCACAAGTCATTTTCGAGCATGCGGCACAACTTGGCTATCTCAACTCAAAACCCTATGTTAAAGGTGAACTATTCCCTTTAAGCTTCGACACTCGTGTTAATGCATAGCATACCCAGTTGAAGTAGGGAGAAGGAATGGACGCAAATTGGCCTGAAGTGTCGACGTGCCCTTAAACCCCAATAAACAAACAAGGGAAGAGGGGGGAGGGCAGTCATGCTATAATGGACGTGGATTGGGTGTTAAATCCGGTGAGCGAAGAGCCCCAGGATGAAGCTTGCTTGCCCTTCTCTTACGATCACAATGCATGCATTGCATATCTTTGTTGTTCCCGAATGTAAATATCATAGGTGGTTGACGTAAAGCGCCATCAATTAATAGCAAATGTATTGGATAAGTTGTCTGGCAGTTTCTCACCACCGCCACACACACAGTAATGATCCGTGAGTACTCTGTATGACTGCTGCAGTGCAGGCCGCCCCGTGGCAGGGAATCCGAGACATCTGATAGTCTGATAGAATCCGAGACATCTCACTGTCGGCAGAGAGTCGGCAGTGTTTCTGCTAAGTCCGGTCCCGGTCCGTCTCGGTCCCGGTCCGGTCGGTCCGGTCTGGTTTCTGGTGGTCTGGTCGCCAGCTGTCACCTGTGTCGCAAGTCTACCCCACTGTCGTCAGAGGGCTGTTACGACAAACTGCAGTTGATGAATACAAGGCTTCCCGCTTCATCATGCGGTCACAAAGCAGGCGTATTGACACTAATACGTGAGCGCCACTTCACGTGTCATTTCATCCTGCGGTTCAGCGTTTGAATCGTGCAAACCGCCGGAACCGCAGTCAACCGAAACCGTGTGACGTCATACATTTCTCCCATCCCACTTTGAGTTACCCCCCCCCCCCGGCTGCCGACCACTGCTGACCGCAGAACCGCAGGGTCTGTGAACAAGTTTCCGGTCCGGTCCGGTGGTCAGTCGTCACCCCGAGACCCGCCCTCTAACCGGCCTGTGTCCTGTGTCGGCAGTCGTATGGTGTAGTACCGGACATCGTCACCCTGGGAGGAACACTGGGTAACGGACATCCCATGTCAGCCGTGGTCACCCGGCGGGATATCGCCGAGACGCTCTCCGAGTACCTCTCCACGGTGAGCTAGAGTACCTCTCCACGGTGAGCTAGAGTACATCTACACGGTGAGCTAGAATACCTCTCCACGGTGAGCTAGAGTACCTCTCCACGGTGAGCTAGAGTACCTCTCCACGGTGAGTAGAGTGAATCTCACGGTGAGCTAGAGTACCTTCCACGGTGAAGCTAGAGTACTTCCACTGTGACCTAGAGTGCCATTCCCAGGTGCTAGAGTACTCTCCAGGTGGAGCTGAGTACTCTCCAACGGTGAGCTAGAGTACTCTCACGGTGAGACTAGAGTAAATTAGAGGTGAGCTAGGTTCTCCACGGTGAGCTAGAGTACCTCTCCACGGTGAGATAGAGTACCTCTCCACGGTGAGCTAGAGTATCTCTCCACGGTGAGCTAGAGTACCTCTCCACGGTGAGCTAGAGTACCTCTCCACGGTGAGCTAGAGTATCTCACGGTGAGTAGAGTATTCCAGGTGAGTAGAGTAACATCTCAGGGTGAAGCTAGAGTACATTACATGGTGAGTAGAGTACCTCTCACGGTGAGCTTAGAGTGTCTCACGGTGAGGTAGAGTAACTTCCACGTGAGCTAGAGTACCTCTCCACGGTGAGCTAGAGTATCTCCACGGTGAAGCTAGAGTACTCTCCACGGTGAGTAGAGTACCTCCAGGTGAGCTTAGAGTATCTCCACGTGAGCTAGAGTAGCTCTCCAAGGTGAGCTAGAGTACTCTCAGGTGAGCCTAGAGTACTTCCACGGTGAGTAGAGTACTCCGGTGGAGTAGAATCCTCTCGGTTGAGTTAGAGTACTCTCCACGGTGAGCTAGAGTATCTCCACGTGAGCTAGAGTACTTCTCACGGTGACAGAGTACTCTCCACGGTGAAGCTAGAGTACGTCTCCAGTGAGCCTACGAGTACCTTAACACGGTAGTAGAGTATCCTCTCAAACGGGTGGATAGAGTACATCTCAGGTGAGTGAGTACGTTCAACGGTGAGCTAGAGTACTAAGGTGAGATAGAAGTACACTCTCAGGTGACTAGAGGTAACCTCTCCCGGTGAGCTAGAGTACTCACCATGGTGACTAGAGTTCTCTCACGGTGAGCTAGAGTACCTCTCCACGGTGAGCTAGAGTACCTCTGCCTGTGAGATAGAGTACTCTCCATGTGAGAGTAGAGTCTTCCTGTGAATAGAGTACTCTCCCACGTGAAGCTAGAAGATCTCATGGTGAGCTTAGAGTAAACTCTTCACGGTGAGGCTAGAGTATCCTTCACGGTGAGCTAGATATCCAGGTGGCTAGAGTACCTCTCACGGTGAGCAGAGTACCTCACACGGTGAGATAGAGTACTCTCCACGGTTGAGCTAGGAGTATCCCACGTGAGCTAGAGTACTCACCATGGTGAGCTAGAGGTATTCACGGTGAGATAGAGTCTCTCAGGGAGCTAGAGTAGTTCCACGGTGAGCTAGAGTACCTTTACGGTGATCTAGAGTACTTCCACTGTGAGATAGAGTACTCTCCAGTGAGCTAGGTAACTTCATGGTGAGTAGAGTACCTCTCCATGGTGAGATAATGTGCTCTCCAGGTGAGATAGATATCTAGGTGAGCTATGAGTACTCTCACGGTGAGCTAGAGTTCTCCAGGTTGAGATGGTACCTTCAGGTGAGATAGAGTACTTACGTGAGCTAGATACGCTCTCGGTGAGGTGAGTATCTCTCACGGTGAGCTAGAGTACTCTCACGGTTGAGCTAGAGTACTCTCACGATGGAGCTATAGTATCTCAGGTGAGTAGAGTACCTCAACGGTGAGATAGAGTATCTAGGTGATTAAGTACGCTTCCACGGTGAGCTAGAGTACCTCACCACGGTGAGTTAGAGTAACTCGTCAGCGGTGGCTAGAGTACGGTTCCACGTGACTAGAGTACCTCTCACGTGAGTGAGTACCTTCTCGGTGAGCTAGAGTACTCACACGGGTGAGCCTAGAGTACCTCTTACGGTGACTAGATACTCTCCGGTGAGCTAGAGTATCTTCTACACGTGGGCTAAGTATCTCCCGGTGAGTACGAGTACCTTCCAGGTGCTGAGTATCTCTCCGTGAGCTGAGAGTATCTCCACGGTGCTAGAGTAACTCTCCACGGTGATAGAGACCTCTTTACGTTAGCTTAGAGAATCAGGTGAGATGAGTACTATCCACGGTGAGTAGAGTAAACTCTAGTGAGATGGTACTTCCGGTGAGATAGAGTACTTCCACGGTGAGCTAGAGTAACTATTCACGGTGAGTAAGTACCTCTTCCACGGTGAGATAGAGTACTCTCACGGTGAGCTAGAGTACTCTCACGGTGAATAGAGTACACACGTGAGCTAGGGTACTTCACGGTGAGCTAGAGTATGAGGTGGATAGGTACCTCTCACGTGAGCTAAGTATCTCAGGTGAGCTAGAGTTCTACAAGTGAGTAGAGTCCGCTCCAACGGTGACTAGAGTACTATACAAGTGACTAGAGTACCTTCCGGTGACTAGAGTACCTCTCCACGGTGAGATAGAGTACCTCTCCACGGTGAGCTAGGGTACCTATCCACGGTGAGCTAGAGTATCCACGGTGAGCTAGAGTACCTCTCCACAGTGAGCTAGAGGGTGGAGCCAGCGGGTGTTTCTCGCTCATCACTAAAGCGAGTCTGGCTCAAAACTATAGCTGCCCGGTGTTATGTGAAATGTTATGACGCTTGATTTGCCTGTTGTGGTTTCTCCTGTTGAGTTGCGTCGAATTGAGCGTGCGGTTCTTGGAAACTTCCCCTCGTTTAACATCAGTGCGCTACCTGTTGATCGTATGAAATGAATATTGCTCCCAGTCGTGAATGATGTTGGCGCCACTTTTGCGCTCTTCAGTTCGGTGGTAACCCGGTGTCGTGCGCGGTCGGTCTGGCGGTGCTGGAGGTGATGCGGACCGAGAAGCTGATGACCTCGGCCACTAACGTCGGACGCTTTCTCAAGGAGAGCCTCACACAGCTGGCCAAGACCCACAACTGTATAGGTGAGACAGCGGCAGGATTCGTTAACGATTGGCTAGTCCCAGGATCACCACTGCGCAGCTGGCCATTGTTTCAGATGCAGCGGATAGCTAGTTTAACACCCTAGTTGTATTTGTGTCATAACAAGTATTGGTGCCTCACCGACGTAAAAACTTGAAACCCGTTGGGCCTTAAGGAAGAAATCATGCGAAGCGTGGTGTTGGTGTCCTGCTTAGCTGACGCTCCGATGCGGTATACGTATGTCATGCATGTACTTTGTCATATATGGCAAATGTTCACGAGTTTGCAAGTCTTTGGTTTGCCGGTATTACATTCTGATTTTCTGATCCCGTCTGATAGGATTTGCTGTTGTTCGAGTTAGTGGAAATCCCTGGATTGAGCCTCTTCGTTCCCCTTGAACTTGGGTTTGCCAGCCACGTGTTGCGTCTGAAATGAAAAGTCGGATCTCCATCTGACCTCACGTCATTGCCATGTTAATTTTGGCTAGTCAGCTCTCACTGGTCACTGCTCGTCAGAAGCGGCGGTGCCCTGCCTAAGGCGTGCTCAATGCTCACCCGTGTCATGCCGGACCTCTGGCCTGGCCTGGTCTGGTCTGGTCTGGTCTGGTCTGGTCTGGCCTGGTCTGGTCTGGTCTGGCCTGGCCTGGTCTGGCCTGGTCTGGCCTGGTCTGGTCTGGTCTGGTCTGGTCTGGCCTGGCCTGGTCTGGTCTGGTCTGGTCTGGTCTGGCTCACTGGCGGCAGGGTTGTTTGTTCAGCTGTGACTTGTTTGTTCAGCTGTGACTTGTTTGTTCAGCTGTGACTTGTTTGTTCAGCTGTGACTTGTTTGTTCAGCTGTGACCTGTTTGTTCAGCTGTGACTTGTTTGTTGAGCTGTGACGGCGGTGTCTGTACCTGGGACGAATCACGGCCGGATCGACCGCTTACCGGGTGTTCCGGGAACTGACGCTCTCGGAACACAGTCGCAGTTGTGCTGCGTGACCGTGGGTTTTAGAGTGTGGGGATTTACAGCAACACTAGCAGTCGAAATCGCCCACTCCAACCTTTTTGTAGAAACATAATTTGTCAAGAGCCGTAATAGTCGTCATGCGAGTATCACATCAGACACCAAAAGTATTTCACTTTGACGTTTCCCTTCATGCAATATTAATTCCAAAAACACGAGAAGAGAAGTCGTTGATAGCGCATCGTTAGTATACCTGAAGTCAGTTGATCTGTTTGCTCGCTTTGCCACCCTTTCCGACATCTTAGATCTCAGTCAAGTGTGACACCTGTCACCTATCATATATGTGTGTACGCATCACATCTGCACAATACATTTTTGTAACCTCTGTGTATGACCTCTGTGTATGACCCCTGTGTGACCTGTATGACCTCTGTATGACCTCTGTGTGACCTCAGGTGATGTGCGCGGCTCTGGCCTATGTATGACCTCTGTGTGACCTCTGTGTGACCTCTGTGTGACCCCAGGTGATGTGCGCGGCTCTGGCCTCTGTCTCGGGGTGGAGATTGTCGCCAGTCAGCAGAGCCGGAAACCAGCCGCCTTGCTGGCGAAACAAATCTGCCTCAGGTTAGTGAGATAAGACATCAGCCAGCCACCGTCGCTAGCTCACCACGCCGACCCGGCTGTGACAAATCTGCCTCAGGTTAGTGATATAAGGACATCAGCCAGCCACCGTCGCTAGCTCACCACGCCGACCCGGCTGTGACAGCCCTGACACTGACACTGGACACTGGACACTGGACACTGGACACTGGACACTGGACACTGGACACTGGACACTGGACACTGGAACACACTGACACACTGGACAACACATACTGGAACAACTGGACCACCATTACTGACACTGACACCTGACACTGGACACTGACCACACTGACACACTGACACAGCTGAACACTGGACACTGAACTGGAAACACTGGGACACTGACACTGGACACTGGACACTGACACTGGAACGACAGTGGGACACTGGACACTGGACACTGGACACTGGACACGTGGGCACCTGGGCACTGGGCACTTGGGCTACTGGTACTGGACACTGGGTACTGGTACTGGGTAATCTGGGACATGGTTCTGTACGCGGATCTGATCACCACGTGACATCAGTGCGGACATCATACTGACACTAGCCTTGGACACTGGATACACATGATGTGGTGTCAATTTGTCATACGTTGCTTCGAGGACACTTGGACGCGTCACACTTTGATGATCTCCAGTGAGTGAGTCCAAGCACTTGATGTCACTAGAACTTAGTGTCCAGGGATAAGTGTCACCCACGAAGTGTATGCACTGAACTACGTACTAGTGAATTCAACCAATTTACAATGTGAGCTCACATTGATATACGGGTT
>VOPJ01015260.1:26481-70614 GCA_014673585.1 Semibalanus balanoides
GCCCCACGGGGCCGCCTCAGAGGGGCCCCACATTTCCTAAGGGGGCACGGGCCCGTGTGCCCCCCCTTGGTTGCGCCTTTGGTCCAACCAATATTAGTTAGTAGTTAGTACACCAATTTGCATGCAAATCCTGATAGTTCGCTGTTTGACCTTTACCTCTTTAACCTGCTCTTAATCCCTTGAACTTTAATATGTGATTCTAAGATTTCATCAAAAGGATCAATTTGAATTGGCCATGATCTGTCTGTGTACTGATTTTGAAGCCAATCCATATAGTCTGCGAATGTGTTTTTTAATGTGAATGTGAATGTGAGCTAATTGTCACGCGCCACTATTTTTACCGGTCATATGGAAGGGGAGATAATTCTTTGTCTACCTATTTTTAAGGACATTTTTGGTAAAATTACCTTCTTATCTGGTATTTTTACTGTTGTGGTATTTTACTTGAACCTGTAGGTATTTTACCTCAATCTTTGGTATTTCACCTGAATCTGTAGTATTTAACTTCAAACTAGTGTTTTTTTTTCAGTAGCAAAGTGTTGCCAGATATGTCTGGACCATTGACCTCTATAGGTAATATATGTCAATGGGCTGGACCCATAGATAGTATTACTGACTAGATAGGTATTTCAGCCTGGGTCCCGAGAGTATTTCACCTCAATCTGTGGTATTTCATCTTGGAACAGTCCTCGATACTGCTGTCGCCGTATGGTTGAAGTGGATGGAAGTGAGGTGCTTCGGAGGCGCGCGCGCTGCAGTGGTGGATCCAGAAGGAGGAGGGAAGGGTAGGAGGCCATCCTCCCCCTCTGCCTCGAACTTGAGGGGGCACTCTGGCCGCCTGAGGAGACACCCTAGCCGCACTGAGGGCCTCGTGCCCACCTTGAGGGACCCACTTCTTGCCACCCGGGGACGGGACTCTTGCCACCCGAGAGTGAGGCACTCTCCACCCGGGGCACTCTTGCCACCCATGGGGGGCACTCTTTCCACGCTGGGTGGGTTACTCTTGCCACCAGGGGGAGGGTACTCTTTGGAGGAAAACATTCTAAAGCGCATACTGGATCAATAATGTATCACTAGCGACCGAAAACCACTACTATACTAGAAATAAGACATGGCCAGTCACAGTTACAGAAGGGTATTACTAGTTTTTACCACAATTAAGCTACTTCATTTTACCACACTAGTACCGAAATTAAATAGGTTAGATTTTAATCATACTACAAAGTTCCCAAAAAATACCAGAGAATCAGGTGAAATACCAGACAATGCGCAAAATACCACAGAAGAAGGTTTTTTATCCACAGGGAAAATTACCAACCATATGGAAGCAACACTTTGTAGGCGAAAACGCCGCACAATGTCCGGCTTGCGCCGTTTATGACGCACCCACGAGCCTTTCCGCGTCGCGTGGCGGTGGACATCTGTCTTTCGTTGTCTGAGTGCGATTTAATTGAACTTATATGATTTAATAAGCAAATTAAGAACACAACACTGCAGAGGTAGGTTCATTTGTAATATGTGAATTTAAGTTTCCTTCTTCTGTCTGTTGTATTTCGTTTATTCATTTATATTTATTCGCTTCGTTTATTCGCTTTTAAGCATGTCAATATTCATATTCAGCTAATAGCAGGTAACCGTATATCATATGCTGACACTTCCTCAATTATACAATATCCAAAACATGACAGAATGTCATATCCAGTTACTACAGTGATTGTGTCAAATTGGACCTAGGGTGGTACCGACGATCGTTGCATTATTATTTATTTGTTAATTCCTATATTATACCAACCAATCGATACACAATTTATCATTTTGTAACAACGGATGTCTTCCCCGATACATTTTTCACTACAACTAAACTAATTCTAACTTCAATACTCACTGCTTCCTTGCGCCTACCGTCGCCAAGCTTTGTTTATGCAACAGCTGATGAACCCAAAATTTTGGCAGCATAAGTATTGTGTTCCTCTTGTACCCTTCATTCTAGGTGAATGTTAGGAAACAGGTTTTGGATGAGGGAAAGTGAGAAAAAGAGGGATATTTATTGGATGGGGATAAAGACATTCAATTGAATGTTTTAATGTACAAAATGGACACTGCTACTAAATTAAAGCTGCAGTATTATTTAAACCTGTTGTTTTATACAAACAACCTCCATTTTTTAACCATGCCTGAGCTAATCCTAACCTGCTTATCCCTAACCACATAGGGGGAGTATGAACAAACAGCCAAAGGCCACAGACCGACGTGCAGAATGCATACAGCATTATGCCAATCCTCCTGACCCGGAAGCCAAAGGCTGAGACCACGATCACTTTCACTCTGTTGGCCGAACTAAGCTACACTCAGGTCTTTCCATGATGGTTAGCAATGAGAGGAATGTTTTGTCTTGTGACATCACAGGACATTTGCTTTCACACTATGAATAATTCATACCGGACGTTATTGTTTTTTCCAATCAAGTGTCAGCATTACATGGTTCCTTTGACTTCATCATTTGGTCATGATCTTATCAAGGTGTTCTACAATCGATGTGTGTGTGTGTGTTTCAAACATTTTGTATCATGGCAGTGAAATACATACGTGGTTCTCTCAAGCAGACTAATGAGAAATGTGAAGGTCACTATAAACATGAACCTTGATAAGAGGTCAGTCTGCAAAGCGTGGCAGGAACCTAAACAGGATATTTGGGGCAGCCTAAATCCTGCCCAAATGCAAAATGGGACAGCAAGCTGCCCCAAGTGGACTCTGGTCATCAGCAAATCCCATTTTGTCTAGTGTTAAAGGAAATAGTTCACCTTTGATTGTTTTTTCCTATCTCTATTTGATTATATTTTGAAATACAACTTATTTTTGTATTGTAAAAAATATATATACATTGCACCAATTTAGGACAGAAGGATGTACATTATTAATTTTTCAAAACTATATTCATACCCTAGTCAGGCCCTATTAAAAGGTAGAATCAACCGGCAATTTGACCGAATCCGACTCAGGGTTGGTGACATCACTTGGATGTCATTCGCCTTGCCCCTTTACAAATCAATCAAAAGTTGCAATTTCGGACAGACTTTATATATATAATTGTATTCAGCCGATTTACATGAAACAAGCGGCAGAAAAGACCAACTCAAGGTCTCTTACTTATCTAAATAAGATTTTGCTCCTCAGTTACTCATATTTTGATAGTGAAATGGCAAAGATCTCACTCCCTTGCTAATGTTAAAAGGTCATGCAAACTGCACCACAAATGTTGATGCGCCAACAATTATGGTCACAAGTCAACTTAGGTCACGTTTCTAGGAAGACCCACGTGCGTCACGTTTTTGGGGCAATTTTTGGTTAGACTAGATAAAATGTGATTCTGCTGACGACCCAATCCGCCCTCCCCTCCTCCCCTTTTCCCTCCCCTTCCCCGCCTTCCCTCCCCTCCCCTCCCCTTCCCTTCCCACTCCCTCCTCCCCCTTCCCCTTTCCTCCTTTTTCCCCTCGCCCCCTTAGCTCCCGCGCGCCTCTCCTTCCCACCCACCCTCGCATTCACCCCCCCTTACCCCCTTCGCTTCCTTCCTCCTCTCCCCCCTCCCTCCCTCCCTTCCCCCTCCCCTTCCCCCTCCCTCCTCCCTCCCCCTTCCCTCCCCCTTCCCCTCCCCCTCCCCTTCCCCTTTCCCCGCCCCTCCCAATCCCCATCCCTGCCCCCTCCCCCCTACTCTCACCCCCAGTCTACAACATGACTGAGAATGAAATTAAGATCTTGTAATCCTGCCCCAGATTGCTGGCAGCAGGATTGGGCTGCCCCAAATTCTTGTCAACGTTCCTGCCACGTTTTGCAGACTGGCAAATTTGGTATTCCTTCTGGCAATGCTGTGACATTGTTGGTGTATGTTCCACTTACCCGTGTTTTTACACTGTTCTCAGATGGATTATGGTGGTGGTTACGGCTATGGCTCTTATGAGGGGCACACGGGTGACCCCAGGCTTGACATGGAGCAGGAGCGCCAGTTCAGCCAGTACAACCAGTACAAGGTGAGTGGACTCGGGAGGTTGAAATGGGGCTCATGACTGGAGCTGGCCTGACCTGTGACCTGACCTGTGACCTGGACATTGCACCTGACCTGTTACCTGACCTCTACCTGTGACCTGACCTCTGACCGGTGACCTGACCTCTGACGTTGACCTGACCTCTGCCGGTGACCTGACCCTGTGACCGACCTTAACCTGTGACCTGACCTTGTCTTGTGAACCTGTGCCCTGACTTTATCTACCTGACCTGTGACCTGATCCTGTGACCTGACCTGTGACCTGGACCTGTGGACCTTGACCCTTTTCGACCTGACCTTTTCTGACCTGACCTTTTCTGAACCTGACCTTTTCTGACCTGACAAATGTAACCTGACCTGTGACCTGACCTGGACCTGACCTGTGACCTGACCTTGTGACCTGACCTGACCTTTGTCGCAGGTGCCGGATGCGGTGCGGAAGTTTGTCGTCCACATGAGGAACATGATCCGGGAGAAGAATGTAAATGAGATTCAGAACCTGTACGAGAATGAGTAAGTGATGTGCCGGGGACGGAGCAGGCCGTGGTGATGATCTGAGGTTTCGAGGACCGATCCCACGCAGGAAGCACGGGGTCGAGGGTTTGTGGCTCAGTAGAACCATGGTGCCTCTGTGCAGAATGTTGCATCGTTTTGTGCTCTTTTTTGGTGATCATACAGGCCACATTTTGTTATTATTAATGTTATTATTTCGTTGTCTCTACCAACCAAAAAGGTGTGGGTGTTACGATGGAAGTTCTAAACGAACGAAACACTCGCACTTACACTCATACACGTAGCACATGAAATCTACATTACATACATAATACACTCTACACGATTCGAAGCACACGTGTACATTTTTACAATATTTACATCGAACACAAGTGCTCGTAATTTCCTAGTGTCTGCTTGCTCTTTAATTTGGATGATTAAAACCACGGGGTGGGGGAGACGGAGAAGTCATTGTTTTCTGTTTTGCCGGAGGGCATAGCAGCCACTGGTGATCGTGGCCTAATGACCAACACAGTGCATTTGTGTTTGTTTCCGCTTGGGAAAACTCCGAGGGTCACATATTCTATGAGGATGCTTCAAGTGTTTCTGTTCTTCTGTAAGAAGAACAGAAAATTGTGCTGTTCTTCTTACAGCTTAAAATATGTTCATAGCTGATGTTTTTGCAAGCTATGTTTTTTATAAGAGTCCAAGAGACTGATGTGGCTGAACACGATTACATCTGGGCTGGCTTGGTCCGACCTGCCCTGATCTGTCTTGCCTGTTCTGCTAATCACCCCTGTCTCGGTCGCTGACTCTGGTTTCTGGTCTCTGGTGGTCTCTGTCTCTGTCTCTGTCTCTGTCTGCCCCCGCCCACGCCCACGCCCACGCCAACGCCAACGCCAACGCCAACGCCAACGCCAACGCCAACGCCAACGCCAACGCCAACGCCCCGTCCCGCCCAGCCCCATCCCGCCCTACTCTGACCTGACCTGACCTGATCTGACCTGACCTGACCTGACCTGACCTGACCTGACCTGATCTGATCTGACCTGACCTGATCTGACCTGATCTGACCTGATCTGACCTGATCTGACCTGATCTGACCGATCTGACCTGACCTGATCTGACCTGATCTGACCTGATCTGACCTGATCTGACCTGATCTGATCTGACCTGACCTGACCTGACCTGACCTGATCTGACCTGACCGACCTGACCTGACCTGATCTGGACCTTGATGTGAATCTACCTGATCGACCTGATCTACCTGATCTGACCTTGACTGACCTGATCTGACCTGAATCGATTCTGATCAATCTACCTGACCTGACCTGACCTGTTCTCCCCACCTGATCTCCCTGACCTGACTTGACCTGAACCTTCGACCGTGCGCCGTCAGGTTCCCGCGGCTGACTCAGGAGTTCTTCGAAGGCCAGTCATGGCCGGAGGCGGAGGATGTTGAGCCGTACTTGGGAGCAGACGAAGCGGACGAATCAAGCAATCTGGTGAGTAGAGCAGCGGCCTTTACCGGAAATGTAAACCCGTAGAGCTGACTACGACCAAAATTAGTTGATATGTTATCTAAGAGTATAGGTACCGACTACCGTGGAAACTGGAATTAGTTATTTAGGTATATAGTTAAACATTGTCCGGCTTGACTGCATAATTATTTTGGCGTTTCCCTGTACGTGTACGTCGTCGTCGTGAGGATTAATTATGGTTACATTGGTTAAAGGGAATGTTCTACCTTGTATTGGTTTTAAACTGAGATAGCCACTATCTTTGGCCGTTATTGAAAAGTATAAATTACAAGAATAATTTTTTCCAAAACTTAACCGTTTTTAAGCAATTCAATTTCGAATTTGCGAAAGGGGTTCTATGCATGTGCCGCCTGTGTTTGACTGAAAGCCGCTTCATGCATCTTCAAGGTTATTATATTGTATTGTATTTATTTTGGAAAGTTATCATGCATTTGCCTGATGATACCGACTCTCGCCGAGCGCACGGTTTAACATATACAGCATACACAAGCTTATCACACATGTATGCACATTGCACATTGCACATTGCACTCTAGGGCAGGGTTGGCACTACCCGAAACCCACTACCCGGTTGTTGTTGTTGTTTTGTTTTTTTTGGTGGGTAAATTAAACAAAAAACCCACCCCGGGTTTTTCATCAAAATGTATGAGCAAAATCCCGGCGTCATTTTTCAGAAACAAAGATGATAATTGTGTATCATTGAGTTGATGCATTTTGTTTTTAACTAAGATGAGTGAGTTTAAAAAGGAACAAAGTTGCACATTTCCCCTCAATTCCACATTCAGACTCCCAACTTTCTCAAGGAACACGTTGTCCATTTGAACTCCCATCTCTACGGACCAAAGAGATGCGATATTTGGAATGTGAAATTTAAATCGTGAATAAATACAGCAAGCAAGATTTTATACTAGCACGTAACATTCCTTTCTAAGGATGTTTGCATGCTTAAAAGTTTCCAAATTGGAACATTCCATCATATATTGCATGGTAAAGAGCAAGTGAAAACCCCAAAAAAAAAACACCCATAAAACCCACAAAAAAAAACACTACCCAGTGGGTTTTGATGAAAAACCCGTTTTTTTTCCAACCCTGCTCTAGGGTGACCCCTTTTGCAACTTTTGGTTCAGATTGCTGCTCCAAGGACCTCTCTGATGCGTTTTGATGCGCTGGTTTCGAATATCCCATCTTATTTCCAAATTGAAATATAATTCCCAAACATTTTGGTCCGAGGAGAAAAACGACTTGTATTTCAAGAACCTTGACTGGATCACGTCCTGCTGCTATTACAATAACAAAAGACTTGTGCGTTTTCGAGTGCGTCAGAATTTTCTACAAAGATTGTGCCTATTCTCTATCTTCTCTCTATGTCTCAATAATGATGTAACCTCCCCAAATTTAAAACGCTTAATTTTGATCAAGTTAACGGACTTTCCGATAAACAAAATATCACCAATATTTTCAGCAGCACTTGCCTCATATTTTTACTACAACCGGCGTACATTTTATAACTTTCAGAAAGGTGAAACATTCCTCTTTCAATAACGCATTGTTGCTGATGCTGAATTCTTAGAAGCCTGTCGGTACGTTGGTACGGGACAGTGTTTCTGTATTGGTGAGTGCTCCTGACTCACGCAGCAGCAGCCGGGAAAGATGACACAGATCGCGACACAAACCCGGGCGGCATGTTAAAGGGACACTGCCTCTTCCGGATGATATCGCAAAAACAGGCTTAAACAAGAGCTAAGGACCACTTATGATTTTTAATTGCCATTAAAACTCTTATCCAAAAAGCGGCAAATAACAAAAAAACAATTCATTAATTCATTACTTTTAAGAAATCTAAAAAACTGTTACGATGTTATTTCACAACCAATACACATGGAAGCTTTTCTCAATGAACTTAATCACAGAGAAGGGTATCAACTTTGAAACTGACCAACCGTCGCTGACGCTATGTGCAATTGATGAGACCGCCGGTCCTTATACATTGTGTTTCCTGTTAACTGAATCTACGGCTTTCTGCCGCATTTGAGTCGTTGCCTGAAACTGAACAGACTCTTTATCCATTTGGTATCTCCGAATCCGGATAAGACCAATCATAAAGAAAAACTTTCCGACGAGAAAAACTTCATCAATGCTTGAGAAATCAAAATCCCTTCCGTAAAGTTTAAAAAAACTTTCTTTGCCATTAACTTCCCTTCTTTACATTACTTTGCTTCATGCTATCATTAAGTAAGTAGTGGTGCGGACTCGACAAACATCATGGATGGAACAAACCTGACCTTTGAACGCGATATTGGGCGACTGGGCCGAATAAAAAAAAAAAAAAAAAAAAAAAAAAAAACGACTTCCAGTGTTGCTTATCAAATTCGTCTGTTCTTTAACATATTAAATTTTACTTTGAGTGGACAGTGTCCCTTTAACGGAAACTCCTTTACCAGCGACTGCAGATTTCCGTCAGCATCAGTGTCCTAGGATTGCAAAATTTGTATGGAAAACGGCACCCTCTGTGTTATATTTGTCCACCTTTTTCCCTAGTTTCACGGCGTATTTTCCATTCCCTAAACCAATATGTATTGGATTACTATAACACCGATATAAACGATGTTAATTTTACCCTGTGAATGAAAACGTTGGGAGAGTATTGCTATTTGTAACAGCTGATTCTGATTAGCGGGTTTTGAAAAAGCTGAGTACATCATGTGGTCTTTCTTAGGCTGAATTTTTCACATAGCTGCTACATTTTGGTGGACTCAATTTTTCACTCTGCACCCTGGTTTCAAAGCAATTCTAGAACCCCGGTCAGCATCAGGGGTTGACTCTGCGCCTCCTGCCGCCAGATGTTCCTGATTCTGTACAAGGAGCTCTACTACCGGCACATCTACTCGCTGTCAGCGGTCAACATCAAGCTGGACAACCGCTTACACTCGTACTTCAACTACTGCAGTCTCTTCAACCTCATCCTGTGTGAGTGCAGGCCTGGTTTGCGCGCGGGCCTGGTTGGTGCGCGGGCCTGGTTGGTTGCGGGCTGTTCTCGATTGTCATCAGGCTTGAACTGCATCAACTCTTTAAAGGGAATATAGCACCTTGGGAAAAGTATGTAGAATGATGGAGTAGAATGCCCTGCATTTACTGGTTCTGGATATCATTTTGCGAAAAAGTCAGAATTGTTGCCCTATTGCACAAATAGTCATATTGTTTACATGTGACGTCACAACAAATAATGCGTCACCAAGCGAAGTTATTACGTCACAAGGAGAGCCATTCGAACTAGCAAAATCGCTTCTTGTTATCAGATGCGTTAAAAACGAACAACTGCCGTCGCTGCTGTTACGCTGCGACTCGCAAATAATATTGGACGCGATACAAATGTGTTAATGCTTTAGCCCCTAGGGTCTATTTCTAAGCCATTCTTTTTAGCTAATGTTTAATAGGCAAATCACTGACAATGACAATGATAGTTACTTAAAACTATATCCACACCAGAGCTGAATTTGTCAAATGCTGCTGCATATAGTGCCCCATTGAATGCCAAATCATTAGTAGCCACTGCATATGCCTTCTATTGCGCGAGAATATTTAAGCCTAACAGTAAGGAACACCATCAACAGCTTGTAGCCCTTTGAGACCTATAGTCTGCTATTATTTTCAAATGTCGAATCCAATGAAAATTCACAAAGTTAAGCCCAATCATGTTTTTGCCGGAAACAAACTTCTCGTAAAACAAAACACAACTGCTCTCTATATTTTGTTTGCATGCTATTGCATGAACAGCTGTAGACCAGCCCACCACATCAACACATTTGTCAACTCACATGAGGTATCTATGGTAATTTTTTAATTAGGAATCGCGTTCACAATGCACATAAATATTTATTTATAACATATCACCATAGTGAATTTGCCCCATTCGGCATTGAGTGAAATACAATTAGTTAGTACTGATATGCCTTCTATTGACGGCATAAGTATTGCAGCTAACCAGTTCGCAGCTACCCATCAACAGTTAGGCCTCAAATACCATTGTCTGCATTTATATTATCAAATTGCAATCCAATGAAGAACTGACAAAGATATAATATTGACATTCATTTTACAATTGTTCAAGTCAATACTCTTTCGGTCTAGCGACCGCGGGCGACTGCCATAGGTAATCTGAAATACGGGCGGACGCGTCAATAAAGCATGCCGGTGGAAATCACAGGTGCGAGTAACTACTGATGACGTATGCCGATACGTCAGGTCGATTTGCTGACGGTTGCAAATTATGCCACATATAGCACAACGGTTTTTGCTTTTCAAATCAGTAACTAGGTCGTTTTGCGAAGAAAAATTCAGATTTAGAAGTGTTTCTCAGTACACTCCGCACAATCTGGCTATCTCAGTTAAAAACTAATGTTAAAGGTGCTATATTCCCTTTAATGCCACCCAGTTTGTTAGGTTGACGGTAGTGTTTCGTGATTGCGGACGGCAGGCATAATTTTATTACAATATGCGAATTTAAGGTGTCAATTTTTCATTTAATAAAAGGGCAAGTTTTTAATTTGATTTAAGGGCCGGTAAAAGCCAATGCTGTACTTTAACCCGATCTAGATAGTAAAGCTAAGCCCACCGGAATGTGTAAAACTGGTGGTAAATTACATAGGGGATTTTGCGTGTACCTATAAATCATCGCGAAATCGGGAAGTTACCGGAAACTTAACAGTTACGATTCTGAGTTGCTCCGGCATTGGCGCATGCAAGTCGCTGTTGGTGATGCTCCAGTCTGTCTTGGTCTTTTTCATGTTTTTCAACAACAGTGTGGCTTTTGTGCTCTTTGTGTGGTTGTGATGCCTTCTGAGGTTTTGGTGCAGTCTGCGTGATTGTGGTGTTGCCTGCGCTAGTTTGGTGCTATCTGCGTATTTTTTGTACCGTGTATGTGCTTGTGTTGTCAGACCTGGACCGCACGAAAGCTATACAGCTTGGTGTTCTCTTCGTGGTTTTGGTATTGTCTGTGTTGCTTTGGTGCCCTTTGCGTAGTTTTGGTGCTGTATGCACTGTTTTGGTGTCATCCGCATTGTTTTGGTGTCATCTGTGTAGTAAAGGTGCCGCTTGCGTAGTTCCGGTGCCGGCCGGGCCACGGAAAGGTGGTGCCCATCTGACCGGTTCGATTTGTCTGCAGTGACTGAGACTCCGATCGCACTGGAGCTGCCCAACCAGTGGCTGTGGGACATCATCGACGAGTTCATCTACCAGGTGCGTAGCGCGAGCGTAGCGACGTCATGAAAAGTGCTGTGCACGGCGGGGGTTGAACTGCAATCTCGTTTTAGAGAAACTTGCTCCTTTGAGGTTGCTTTGGGAGGTTTATATGCAGGTTTGAACTCATCATCTCGTCTTGTTATGTCCTGCTGGTGTCAACTTTCCTTATCCAACAAAGTTAAGCAATATAACAAAATATCAAAATAATTGTGCGTTTGTCACGTTTACGGCTCCAGCGGGACGCGCCAGAAGTCGCCCTCAGTTGACTGTTTTCTGGTGCTGTGTGCAGTTCCAGTCGCCCTCAGTGACTGCTTTTCTAGTGTGCTGTGTGCCAGTTCCAGTCGCCCTCATGATTTGACTGTTCTCTTTGGGTAGCATGCTGTGCAGTTCAGTCAGCCCTTCAGTTGACTGTTTGGCTGGTTGCCTTTGTGCAGTTCAGTCTGCCCCTCAGTTGCACTGTTTCTTGGTGCCTGTGCCTGCAAGCTTCAGTCTGCCCTCAGTTGACTGCTTGCTTGGTTGCTGTGTTGCCAGTTCCATGTTCCGCCCCAGTTGACTGTTGCTTTGGTGCTGTGTGCAGTTCCAGTCGCCCTCAGTTGACTGTTTCCTGGTGCTGTGTGCAGTTCCAGTCGTCCTCAGTTGACTGTGTTCTGGTGGCTGTGTGCAGTTCCAGATGTTCACCCTGTACCGCAGCAAACCGGAGAAGTCGGCGAGCGACATCGAGCAACTGAACGACGGCACCGTGTGGAACGTGCTCAGCGTCCTGAACGTGCTGCACTCCCTGGTGGAGAAGAGCAACATCAACCAGCAGCTGGAGGTGGGTGGCGCTGGGAGGGGAGCAACATCAACCAGCAGCTGGAGGTTGGTGGTGCTGGGAGGGGAGCAACTGCATCCACCACCAGCTGGAAGTGGTGCTGGGAGGGTAGCAACATCAACCAGCTTCTGGAAGTGGTGCTGGGAGGGGAGCAACTGCATCCACCAGCAGCTGGAAGTGGTGCTGGGAGGGTAGCAACATCAACCAGCTGCTGGAAGTGGTGCTGGGAGGGGAGCAACATCAACCAGCTGCTGGAAGTGGTGCTGGGAGGGGAGCAACATCCACCAGCAGCTGGATGAGGGGAGGGATAAGTGTGGTGGTGGTGGGGGAGGGTAAACCTCATGACGGCTTAGGACATTAGGGGTGGTACAGGGTAGGTCAGGATGGTAATTGGCAGGTAAATTAACAGAGCCAAGCAGGACATAACGGCAGAGAACAGGTACATGCTGGGTATATTCCGACACCACTGTTTCTCTCTCCCTCTCCTCCCAACACCCATAGAGATTATGTATAATATTTATATTACACATAGAGATATTATACATAGATATATTATACATAGATATATTATCCATAGAGATATTATATATGAATATCTCTGTGCCAACCGTGCCCAACCCGTCAACCCAGCTCATGGTATTCACCTTGGCTGCGACATGTACGCCACCATGCCTGACGCGACGTGATCCCCCCCACACACACACCACTATTCCAGGTGTACACGAGTGGCGGGAACCCGGACTCGGCGGCGGGAGAGTTCGGCCGGCACCCGCTCTACAAGATGCTGGGCTACTTCAGTCTGATCGGCCTGCTGCGGCTGCACTCGCAGCTCGGCGACTACTACCAGGCCATCAAGGTGCTGGAGAACATCGAGCTCAACAAGAAGGTGAGGTTCAGGACATGGAACTCACAGGAAAGAGAGATTTAGAGAAGCTTAAGAAGAATGTGAGTTTCAGAATATCGAGCGAATCAAGAAGGTGAGGTTCAGGACATCGAACTCACGGGAAAGGGAGATTTAGAGCAGCTTAAGAGGAAGGTGAGTTTCAGAATATCGAGCGAATCAAGAAGGTAAGATTCAGAACATTGAACTGAAAAGAAGGCATGATTCAGAACATCGAACTCAACAAGATGGTAAGAATTCGAACATAGAACAAGAAAGTTAGCATCAGAACGTGGAGCTCAACAAGAAGGTAAGAATCGCGAGGAACGTCGAGGTTAACAATGCATTGAAAATCTGACCGATATTGCGTTGTTCTTTGTTTTGCGAGTTTGCACTGAAAGCTGTCGAAATATTGCCGGTTTTTGTCATTGTTGTCGTTGATTTCACCCTAATCTGTCTGAACTCTGACATCACATCACTCGAGAATAAGATCGTCTGATGACGATTTACACCGTTGCGGTGTTGCATACACTAGCACAACACACGCCGAATCATTACCCGCCGGCCTGTACTCCCACCCGGTCTGTAAACTCCACCCGGTCTGTAAACTCCACCCGGTCTGTAAACTCCACCCGCGCTCTGTAAATACTCCACCCTGTCTGTAACTACCACCCGCGTCTGTAAACTTCCAACCCGGTCTGTTAAATTGCCACCCGGTCTAACTCACCTTCCGGTCTGTAAAACTCACCCGGCCTGTAAATTCCACCTGGTCTGTTAAACTCCACCGCGCTCCTAGTAAACTCCACCGGCTATCTGTACTAACTTCCACTGCCTGATAAACTCCACCCGCGGTACTGTAAACTTCGCACCCTCGCCAGTCCTGTAAACTCCACCCTCGCGTCTTGTAATACATCACCCGGGTCTGTAAACTCCACCCGTCTGCTAAACTCCACCCTCGGCCTTGTAAACCCACCCGGCTCTGCTAACTCACCCGCGTCTGAACTCCACCACGCCAGTCTGTAAACTCCATTCCCGCGTCTGGTAAACTCACCCCCACGGTCTCGTAAACTCCACCCGGTCTGTAAACTACCACCCGTCTGTAAACTCACCCATGGTCTGAAACCCATCCCGCCGTCTGTAAACCCCACCCGCGTCGTAAACCCACCCGGTGTCTGCTAAACTCACCGCCGTCTGGCTAAACTCCACCTGCGTTCTGTAAACTCCACCCTGGGTCTTGTAAACATCACCCCGCTGCTAAACTCCACCCGGCCTCGTAAACCCCAACCGGTCTGTAACTCCATGTCGTCTTAAACTACCACCCGGTCTGCCTAAACCCCACCCTCGTCTGCTTAAACCCCACACCGGTCTGTCTAAACTACCGGCTCTTGTAACTCCCACGCCACCCGGTCTGTAACCTCCACCCGCGTCTAACTACATACCCGCGCCTGTGTACTCCCACCGTCTGTAAACTCCACCGGTTCTGCTTAAATTGCCACCTGGTGTCTGAAACTCCACCCGGTCTGTAAACTCCACCCGGTCTGTAAACTCCACCTGTCTGTAAACCTCACCCGAGCCTAGTAAACTCACCCGGCCTGTAAACTCCACCCGGCCTGTGCTAACTCACCGCGGTCTGTAAAACTCCACCCGGCCTCTGTGTAAACTCCACCCGCGTCTTGGTTAAACTCCACCGCGTCTGTAAACTCCACTCCTCGGTCTGCTAAACTCCACCAGCCGATCATGTAAACTCACCACGGTCTGTAAACTCACCGCGTCTGTAACTTCCACCCGGCTCTGTAAACTCCCACATTTCCTGGTCTGTGAAAACTCCACCCGGCTGTAAACTCACCCGGCCTGAAACATCACCCGGCCCTGCAAACTCCACCCTCGGTCTTATGTAAACTCCACCCGGTCTTGTAAACTCCACCCTTGCCTCTGTAAATCTCCTACCCGGCCCCGGTCTGCTGAAACTCCACCCGGTCTGCTAAACTCCACCCGTCTGTAAACTCTACCCCGGCTCTTCTAACTCCACCCGCTGTAAACTCCTACCCGCGTATAATGTAAACTCCCACTCCGCGTCTGTAAATCTTCTCTTAGCACTTCGGCTCTGTAACTCCACCCGGTCTGTTAACTCCACCTTGCGTCTGTAACTCCACACCGGTCTGCTAAACTTCCACCCGCGCTTCTGTAATACTCACACCCGCGCCTGATAACTAACACCGCCGACCTAGTAACCATCATCCAGCGCCTGTAAACTCACCCGGGCTGTACAACTCCACCCGGACCTGTAAACTCCACCCGGCTGTAAACCCACCCGCCTCTAACTCCACCCGCGTCTCGACTAAACTCCCTCCGGTACTTGTAAACCAATCCACCGCGCCTGTAAACTCCACCCGGTACTAGTTAACTCCCACCCGCCGCTCTGTAAAAAATAACAAAAAAATTCTCCACACGCGTCTAGTAAACTCCACCCGGTCTGTAAAACTCACCCGGTCTGTAAAACTCAACCCGGCGTCTGAAACTTCGCACCCCGCACGGTCTGTAAACTCCGCCGTGTCTGTAAACTACCACCCGCGTCTGTAAACTACACCCTGTCTGATAAACTCACCCGTGTCTGTGAATCCACCCGGTCTGCTAAACTCCACCCGGTCTGTAAACTCCTACCCTCTGGTTCCTGTACTCCACCCGTCTGTAAACTCCACCCGGTCTGTAAACTTCCACCTGACGTCTTGTAAACTCCTACCTGCGCTGCTGCTAATACTCCACCCGTCTGTAAACCAGCCCGGTCTGCTAACACTCCACTAACCGCCGTCTGTAACTCCACCCGGCCTGCCGTAAACTCCCACCCTAGGCGGGACTGCTAACTCCACCCGGCCTCGTAAACTCCTGACCCGGGCTCTGTAAACTCCACTCCGGCCTGTAACTCCACCTGGCCTTGTTAAACTCCACCCATACCCACAAAACCGGCCTGTAAACTCCACCCCTGTTCCCGCGCCTGTAAACTCACACCCTCGGCCTGTACTCTAAACTCACCCGGTCCTGTTAAACTCCACCCTGCCGTCTGTAACTCCATACCCGTCTCATGTAAACTCCACCCGCCGTCTTTGTAAACTTCCACTCCTCGTCGTCTGTAAAACTCCACCCGCCGTCTGTAAACTCCACCCGTCTGTAAATCTTCACCACGGCTGTAAACTCCAACCCCCTGTCTGGCCTTTGCCTAAACTCCACCGGCCTGTAAACTCACCCCGCGCCTGTAACTCCACCCGGTCTGTAAACTTCACCCTTGCGCCTGTAACTCCACTCCGGCCTGTGTAAACTCCACCCGGTCTTGATAAACTCCACTCGCGTCTGCTAAAACATCCACCCGCCATAGTCTGGTAAACTCCACCCGGCCTCTGGTTTAACTCCACCTTCGCGTCTGTAACTTCCACCCGCCGTCTGTAAACTTCCACCCTGGTCTGCTTAAACCTCCATCGCCGCGTACTGCTAAAACTCCACCTCCGGTCTGTAAACTTCCACCCGCGCTATGTAAACTCCACCGCGTTCTGTAAACTTCCACCCGTGTCTCTAAACTCCACCCGCGTCTGTAAACTCCACCTCTCGGTCTGTAACTCTACCCGTACGTATTACTCCACCCGCGTATGCTAAACTCACCCGGTAATGTAACTCACCCGTTCTGTAATACTCACCCGGGTCTGTAAACTCCACCCGGGTCTGTAAACTTCCACCCGCGCTGTAATACTCCACCCAGGCCTGTTAAACTCCACCCGCCCGTACTAACTCCTACTCCGGTCTGTAACTCCACCCGCGTCTGTAAACTCCACTCCGGGTCTGTTAAACTCCACCTGGCCTGCTACAATAACTCCCCCGTCTCAGTCTCGTAAACTTACCACCCGGCTGCTAAACTCACGCCCGGTCTGATAAACTCCACCCTGGTCTTGTAAACTCCACTCCCGGGTTCCATGTAAACTTCCACCCTAGGTCTGTATACTCCACCCCGGCCTGCTAAACTACCACCCGGTCTGTAACTCACCGGCTGCTATAACTCCACCCGGCCTGTTAAACTCCACCCGGTCTGTAAACTCCACCCGGTCTGTAAACTCCACCCGGTCTGTAAACTCCCGTCACGGTCTGACTCAGGCTGCCCTATATCTCGGAGTTGCGGCGCCCTAAAGCGGTGCCCTAAAACACCTAAATACACACATACACACCTAAATAAACACATACACACCTAAATAAACATATACACACCGTATACACACATACACACCGTATACACACATACACACCGTATACACACATACTTAATGACTCGAAAGGGAGGCGAGAACAACGTCATGACCTCCCCCCTCCCCCCGCAGGCGCTGTACTCGCGTGTGCCCGCCTGCCAGATCACCACGTACTACTACGTCGGCTTCGCCTACCTGATGATGCGCCGCTACGCCGACGCCATCCGCAGCTTCTCCAACATCCTGCTGTACATCCAGCGCACCAAGCAGCAGCTGCAGGGCCGCGGCTACCAGTCTGACCACGTGAGTTGCGGCAGAGGGCGCCTCCGAACGAGCAGGATGAGGAGGCGCTGATGAGCAGGCCGGGCGGGTGGCGAAGGGGTCAGTTGTGTGAGGTGGTTTTGGGAGCTGGTGGTGAGGGTGAAAGTTTCGGACTCCGCTGTATCTGTTTCTCTTTGTTTCCCACGCTGATTGAGATTGAGATGTTGATGAGATGAGATGAGATGATGATTGAGTGAGAGTGGGGTCGAGCGTGTCATAAAGCCGCGATAAGTATTACCCGCTGTGCTCTGTGTCAACAGCACCGTGTCTTTGCTTTCGTCTCTTAATGTGTACACTCTCCTGTCTTCACCACCCTTTGCTGGACTCCAAATGATCTCAGCTGCCCTTCAAGATTAGCCACAATCCGCCGATCCTCACTCCCTCACTGTCGTGCTGCTTAGCCTCGCCTACTCCCTGCTCGCCTAGCTGATCTCCCACTCCCCGTTGTCCAGCCACGGGGAGTGTTTTGAGGGTGCTGCTGCCAGCGCGGAGACAGCCAGCAGCCTGCTGCTCTCCCACTCCCGCTGCTGCCTAGCCTCTCACTCCCGTGCTGCTGTCTCCCACTCTCCTCCCGTGCTGCTGCTTCTCCACTCCCCCTGCTTGCTGCTGTTCTCCACTTACTCCCCGGTGCTGTCTGCTTCTCTCCCACTCCTCCGTGTCTTGCTGTATCTACCCCCACTCCCCCGCCCTGCTTGCGTCCTCCCAACTCTCCTGCTGTCTGCCTGTCTCGCACGTCCCGTGCTGCACCTGCCTCCCACTCTCCGTGCTGCTGTCTCCCACGTCCCCCGTGCTGCTGTTCTCCCATCTCCCGTGCTGCTGCTCTCCCACTCCCCTGCTGTCTGCTGCCTCCCTACTCCCGTGCCTGCTAGCCCTCCCCCACTCCCCCCGTGCCTTGCTGTGCTTTCCCACTCCCGTCGCGCTGCTTGTCTCCCCCACTCCCCGTTATGCTGCTGTTCTCCACTCCCCCGTGCTGCTGTCTCCCACTCCCCGCTGCGCTTGCTGCTGTCTCTCACTCCCCGTTTAGACCTGCTGCTCTCCCCCGTGCTGCTGTCTCTTCACAAAGTGGCGCTCCGTCGACAGATGAACAAGCAGACCGACAAGATGTTCAGCCTGCTGGCCATGTGCCTGGTGCTGCACCCGCAGTCGATCGACGAGTCCGTCCAGACCGTGCTCACCGACAAGTACCAGGAGAAGATGCTGAAGATGTCGCGCGGAGACAGGAAGGTCAGTGCTGCTACCCGCGGCTGGCAGGTGAAGGAGGCAGCTGTCACCTGTCTGTGTCACCTGTGTGCCTGTTTCACCTGTCTGCCTGTGTCACCTGTCTGCCTGTGTCACCTGTCTGCCTGTGTCATCCTGCTCTGCCTGTGCCTGTCACCTGTACCTGCCTGTGTCTATCTGACTAGCCTGTGTCACCTGTCTGCTCTGCATTCTAGTCACCTGTCTGCCTTGCTCACCTAGTCTGCCGTGTAGCGCACCTGTCTGCCTGTAGGGCCACCTGTTCTGCACCTTGTGCACTGTCTGCCTAGTGGCACCTGTCTGCCTGTGTCACCTGTCTGCCTGTGTCACCTGTCTGCCTGTGTCACCTGTCTGTCTGTGTACCTGTCTGCCTGTGTCACCTGTTGGACGGTCATATAACCATGGCAGTAACCGTGCCATTCAACACTATCGTCACCGACTCGGTCCGGTGGTTTCGGTTTAAGCAATGTAGTATACGGCAAGACTGCTTAGTGGAACGTTCGCTCAGATACTTTGATGCACTTTGTGTCGAAGTAGGTATGCACTCAAACGTTCCCGTGGCAGCCTGTTGTGCGACAGCAATCTTGTGTTCCTTTTCATTTTCCCCTGGCTGTTTCTTCATTCATATTATCGAAGCCGATGTGGCTTTGTTGGCTTGTCTTCATGACATGTATCAACGTGTCTGCATATGTCTCTACACTTGTGTCTACATATATCTACCGACAAGACGTCCGTCCGAGCACTGTGCCTAAAGACATTATTCATAATAATACCCCGTATTCTGTTCCGTCTCTTCAGGCGCTGTATGGTCTGACACGTTCCCTGGCCCCTTTCCTCCCTTTGCACTCGTTCCATGGCCTCTGGCTCTTCTTCTGACTCGTTATGTGCGCCGCCTCCCGCTCCACAGGAGTTTGTGGACACATTCCGGTTCTCGTCTCCCAAGTTTTTGTCGCCGGTGGCGCCGCCACTGGTGGAAGGCGGCGTCATTAGTTCACCAATGGAGCCGCAGCGACAGCAGCTCGCGGTCTTCATCGACGAGGTATGGCACCACCGGCCTGTTAGGAGGGGGCTGAGAAGGGGTTAGCTGGGTCAGAGAGGCGAGGCGGGGGGTATGAGAGGGATGGAGAGAGGTAGGAAGGGTGTGAATGGCCAGGATAATCGGAAAGTTACTAAGGATTGAGGAGAGCTGTATGGGACGAGAAATATGGACGAGGAGAGGCTTAAGGACAGAAAGAGATGAGGAGAGGGGCTGTATGGGACGAGAAAGAGGGATGAGGAGAGGGGCTGTAAGGGACGAGAAAGAGGGATGAGGAGAGGCGGGGCTGTAAGGGACGAGAAAGAGGGATGAGGAGAGGGGCTGTAAGGGACGAGAAAGAGGGAGTTTGCAGGGATTGTGGTGAGGAGAGGACGGACGTAGGGGTGAAGTGATGATAATGATGATTGGGGTTTAAGGGCGGGCCGACAACTAAGGTCACATGCCGCCCAGTAGGGGTGAAGTGAGGAGTGACGGGCGATGGAGGTGTCAGGGACATGAGTGGACGTGGTGAGGGGCAGGCGAACGCACGCGGATTCAGGTGAGGATGGCAGACAGTGGGGTGACGAGTTAGAGTGCCGAGACGGATGTTGATAGTAGGCGCGTCTTGGGCCAGTGCGGTCACTAACCGTGCAGCTCAGCTGTATGTGTCAGTATGTGTGTCCGTGTCTGCAGCGGTACGCCGGCTGTCCGTCGCACTATGGCCGCGATCTTGGCGACATGAGAATTGTGTGGACTGTGAGGACGGAGGTGACCTTGAGCGTTGACCAATCAGCGACAGGTGAATCGCATCGTCGCTGATTGGTCAACGTTCAAGGTCACTACTTTCCTCGCGGTCCATGCCATCCTCGCGTCGCAGAACCACAGCCTATGTGTATGCGTCTATCTGACTACCGGCCCGGTGTGTTTGTGTGTGTGTGTGGGTGTGTTCTGGTCGCCGGGTGCTGCTCTCCAATCACGATGTTTGTGTGTGTGTCTGTCTGTAGGTGGACCAGCAGGTGTTCCTGGACGCTGTCTCACGGTACGGGTCGTATGACGACGCCGAACTCGCCAAAGAAGGTGACAATAAGGTCGTCAACTATCTGGACGTCAGCATTCCCATCATGCGCAGGTCAGTGGAGAGGTCAAAGGAAGTCAGAGGTCACCGTCGGGTGGGGTTGGAGGGGGGGCAGAGGATTCATATCCGCTACGGAAATGAGAGGTGGACATATTATCAGCATTGATAAAACCGGTATTGGCGTGATCCAAACTCTTTTTTTGTATTGTGTCGTACTATAAATGTTTTTACCACATGTACAGGAATCTTAATGGCCACGTTGTGAATGGTTCCTAAATAAATGGCCAAATGACCGATGACAAAAATTCCCTGCTCCACCAAGGCATGGCATCGTCTACGTCTCCGCATCTGTCCATAAGGTCGACAATCCCATTCAGCTTTCTACTGGTGCGCCTTGCCGGCCCACGCCTAACGTATCACCATCTTCAACTTCCGCAGCTACCTGCGTCTCTATACGACGATGCCGGTCGAGAAGATGGCTACCTTCATGGGTCTGTCGGAGGAAGTGTTCCGCTCGTACCTGATGTGCTTCAAGCACAAGATGAAGAACGTCGTGTGGTCGCGAGGAACCTCTGGACTGGATGGCGAGTTCCAGTCCGATTCGGAGGTGAGTCTTGCACAGAGTCAGAGTGAAGTTAGAGTGTAAGAGTGAAGTGAGAGTGTAAGAGTGAACTAGAGAGTAGAGTGTATTAGTGTATGAAAGAAGTTAGGGTTTTAGAGTGAAGTTGAAGTTTTAGAGTTAGGTTGAGACCGCGGACACGACAGGCAAAGGGTCGCTAAACGGTTACAGACATTACTGGCCTTACAGCACGAGTTCAAGCTTGCCGTGCACGTGTACGGCGCAGGTGGGTTTTGTCGATGTTTTACCGCAACGCAGGGCAGCGATGTTGCCTTGGGACTTTAAAGCGGTCGGGGAGATGGTGTTTTTTTAATGTTTACGGCTTGGTCAGTTTTTTTCGGCACGCTCTAAATATTCCGTAATGGGTGATCGAGCTATCAGTGTTCCTGAAGACTGAAAGCATTATAGATGTCCGGTGAAACGCTTGATTAGTTTGATAAACGAGTTCAGAGGGGTGATGACTTCTCGCCACCAACAGAGTTTTCTCTTTCTTGGACTCGGCGATATTTGATAATGGCACCAATAACGACTCGATAATCTGTCAATCTCGTGACTCGCCCCACTTCTGGTCACCTCTAACGGCACTGTACCCTGCCCCAGATCGACTTCTACATCGACGGCGACATGATCCACATCGCCGACACCAAGGTGGCGCAGCGCTACGGCGACTTCTTCATCCGGCAGATCCACAAGCTGGAGGAGCTCAACCAAGCACTGCACGCCATCAAGGTGTAGCGGAATCAACTGCTGGTTGGCGCCGCTGCCGACAGATGGCAGCACGGTGACTAGGTGAAACTGTTCGGAACAGACTGCTGGCGGGGCGAAGGGGCGCTCGATGCTGTTTGATCTGCCCAGGAGCGTCGCAGGTGCGGGAGATTCCTTGCGCTATCACTGGAGTATTGGCAGTCCGCTTACTTGTTGGTAAATAAACGCGGACGATGTACTGTGTCGCGTTTGGGCAGCGTTAAGTTGACAACTCCTGTGTCCTGACTCTTGTCCTAGTATTCTGTCCCCAGCATCACCTACAATTCAGACATGTGCATGGATCTGAAAGAAGGATCTATGATCCCAGAGAATCTCTCGATTCAACGCATTGATAAATGGGCGGGATAAATGGGATAAATGATAAATGGCACATCTGTGATCCCATGACAAAATACAATGGTGGGTCTTGGATCCCGCGATTAAATTTGGCAACGGATCTTGGATCACGCGATCAAATTTTGTAACGGATTTTGGATCCCACAGGATCCCATGATAAACAATGCAAATGGATCTAGTCTGATCCTAACATATCAGGTCCCATGTATAAATTATGCCATAATTATGGTATTTCCTGACGAAATATAAATAAAGGCACGCCCATGCTAGTTCATTTGCGACCATTGGCATATATGGGTATAGACGAACTACTCCGCACCGGCAGCCGTTCCCGCTAGGCGACGCTAGCGCCGCAGCGGAGAGGACGTCAGAGGGGCAAGAGTTTGCGCTGTAATGCTTTTCCTATGGCGGAGGGGCGATATTTATCGGCCTGTAACTAGAAAACACGTCAGTTAGCGCATTGGAAAAGGTTTGAGGATGTAGAGATACTCGCGATGAATAATATGGCACAACAATATTCAACCTGAAAGTTAAGGCCAATATTGTCAAATATCGCCCATCCGCCATAGGAAAAGGCATTGCCGCGGTACTCCTTTCCTCTCCGCTGCGGCGCTGGTGTCGCCTCAAGCGGGAACGGCTGCCGGGCGGCGCACCATCTGGAGTAGTTCGTCTTTACCTATAGAGGTCAATGTTTGCGACGAATGGGAGGCACCGCTTCAAAGCTTAGAAATCCTACCGCAAGATGTCCCTTGAGTCGGTCGGGCCGATTACGTGGCGGATTATGCCAGCGTTTTAGCGTTGTTCACCCCCAGCCAACAATGGAGTATATGCAGGTCACCAAAATATTGAAAATTGTATGTGTCCGGGAAACAGTATGATTTTTCTGATCATGCTGATATCTTTAAATGTTTTATCCGAGGCCTACAGCATGCTCAAAACATTAATTTAAGTGCGGCTGGCGAAACAGCTGCCATCTTGCGTAAAACCGTACTACGCTTCAGGTGTGGTGACTCACAGGCTACCACTTTTTTAAGATCAGCTCCGTACATGAGCTTTTCAATAGAGAATGCTATTATTAATCATATAGATTCTAAAATACAATTAAATGCTCTTCTTGCTTTTCAATTTTTTTGTTTCATTTGGTCGCAAATAATTTTGTGCATGTAAATGCTTATTTATTTAGTAGGCCTAAGCAAGTTTCAAGTATTTCCTGATAGCTCTTCAAATTAAATGCAGCCAAATTGGGAACCAAAATGAAACATATGCATCTTGTTTTAACTTAACACATTGTTTTTTATTGTCGAAAAAACTATAAAGCATTCCACTAATCGAGGCGTCAAAAATAAATTCTCTATCTCTAGCCTTAGCGAAGTCGCTACTCCATAGCCTGTGACGTCACAATCTCAAGTACGGATAAACGCCTCTTCTTGCTTCTTTCTTATGCCTTATTGCGCTAAGAAAGAAGGGAGTAGTTATGCAAAAATATTATTAGTGTAATTAAGAACTAGAAATATTTCCTCTTTCGTTTGGTGTATTTTTCTCACAACGTGCATATACTCCATTAACTTGGGCACTGATCGGGCATAATGGGATTAAACCATTGTGCCCGATCAGTGCCCTAGTTAATTGTTGGCTGGGCCTTCTTTGAGCCCGATCGGTATAAAAGGCGAAACGGCACTGTTTTCGACTGGCGTGCGTCAGCTGGTAAAAGGGTTCGAGTCATTATCTCTGATAGGTTGAGTTTTAGCGTGGTCATGGGCGGATCCAGAGGGGGGCATTGCTCCCCACCCCCAAACCACCCAAAATCGGCGCAAATTTGACACATTTCCTGAGATTGTCGTAAAAAAGCTTTTACAAAGGAAAGTTGTTTTAAATCAGTTACTAATACATAAGCAAGCGAAATCCGATGAGTTTTCAGAAAAGTACGAGACTGGGACTTGCCTCCCCCAAACCGACAAAATCACCTGTTCTGGATCCGCCTTTGAGCGTGGTTGTAGCGTTTTTTAGCCTTCTCTGGGCCTTGGTCTTCTTTGGGCCCGATCGGTAAATAAAGCCTATCGTCAACATTTCCGACCAGCGTGCGTCAATTGACAAAGGTCCTGACTCGCCATCTCTGATAGGTTCAGTTTCAGCGTGGCAGTAGCGTTTTTGGATCTTCTTTGGGCCCTCGTGGGCCTTCTTTGAACCCGATCGGCATGAAAGGCAGAATGACACCCCTACAAGAGCGTGGATTTCGAATGGTTGAAGAATGAAGTCTCTACTCTCTAGCTTATGTAGTTTCAGAATTTAAGCGTGCCAGTTAACCTTGACAATGCAATCTATATACCCCCGCACACCGTTATCGGCCCGATTGACATGCCTGGTGGTAAAAATAACGCGGCACCTCTCATTGAAACGTACTGACAATTACTTAAAATATGGGTTCCGAAAATACATATGTAAAATGGCGGGCCTGGGATCCCAGTGCAAAATGGTGCTGCGATCTCGGATCCCGGCGGATCCGTCGACTATAAATGCAGAATACCGATCTATGCTTCCAGCGGATCCATCGACAAATTGTGAAGGCGGATTTATGATCCCATTGGACTCAGGATCTAAGCACATATCGAACCTGCATCCTAGTATTCTGTCTCCATCCACACCTGTGTCATAGTAAGCTCCCATCAAAACCCGCGCCCTTTCACCCCGCCCCCGCCATATCGCCTCACCCAGCGAACATCTCCGTCGTGACCGCAGGGCGGCAGACGACAGGGGTAGACTGACGGCCTCCTGGCTCCAGGAGACCCGAGTCCCACTCCCGGGGTGTCCCCCGGGACACTCCCGGGGTTTTCGCCGGTATGTAGGTCTGGCTGCACCGTGTGAACACGCCTTCAGTCCGGGCAGTGAGCCTTCCGACTACGCGTGGCGCGTGACTGTGGCGGGCGACCGCGCTGCCGTAAAGCCGCCGCGATAACGAACCGCTTCCTTCTCATTTGGCATCACCAGTCTGACGGCAGTGTGCGCACACCGCACACACATACTTAGACTTATTACGGCGCTCGCTCCGGCTCGTCTTTACGTGGTATATGATACAAATCTGATTATGAGCGACCCGACCCGTGGCGACGCTTTTAAAAGGCTTATATCGTTTGGAACGCACGTCCGATTTTGACAAGCGGGCTTCTTTGCTGGGTAGCCCCATCCAACCTACCCTGTTCTTTTACCATGTGCCGAATCAATGTCGGTGACTACCACTGCCGCGTGGCGCGTGCCGCGTGAGGGGTGTTTTGCAAGGTGTTTTGGTCGCAAAAACTCCGCCAACGGCTCGGGCTTGAGAATTGTGTTCGAATTTGGTGTGTGTTAAAGATCCTCAGCCACCGCTTTTCCACTAGTCAGGGGTGCGGTGCCTGTGCACGTGCGCACGTGCACACCCCTATTCCTTATCTCAGGAACGGCTGAACCGATTGTGTTCTACTTTGGTGTGTGGTTAGGGACCCTTCAGCCGCCGCTTTTCCACAAGTCAGGGGTGACGTGCCACAAGTCAGTGGCACGTCCACACCCCTATTCTATATCTCAGAAACGGCCGAACCGATTGTGTTCGAATTTGGTGAGTGGTTACCCAGCCAACAATTAACTTAGGCACTGATCGGGCGCAACGGTTTAATCCCACTGTGCCTGACCAGTGCCCAAGTTAATTGTTGGCAGGGTAGGGACCTCCCAGCCGCCACCTTTCCACAAGTCAGGGGTGGGTGTCTCTGCACGTGCACACCCATATTACATATCTCACGAACGGCTGAGCGGATTGTGTTCAAATTTGGTGTGTGGCTAGGGACCTCTCAGCCGCCACATTTCCACAAGTCAGGGATGGGTGTCTCTGCCGTGCCACCTTTTTTGTATCTCATAATACTTCCGCCGATTTAGTTGAAATTCACCATACATTTCCTTCGCGCTCGCTCGTTCATCGCCAACTACGGCGCTTTACTGGTATAGTACGGAATTAAGAAGGCCACTTGGCCTCACTAATCCGTCAACTCTGAGATTCTTAGCAAGATTATCCCCTTCAGTCGTTGATGTGCGATAGCGTATGTAAACCAAAAGGCAAAAAAGTACATCCAAACCAGACAGTCGCCGGATACCAACCAGGTGCCGCAAACGACAACACACTACATATATCACGTATATTCGTCCCATATACACCAGGAACAGTGACGGCTATCGCTACCACTATTCACCGCCTCACCAGTCCAACACCACACCCAGCACCAGCGGTGCCCGGACCGACCCCAGCCGCGACACAACGGCACCAGAGTCGCTAACGCCGCCGCCAGGGACGCCGGGTCGCCACTGCGGTCGGTCCACGTCCACCGGCTCGTCTAGCAGAGCAGGACGTCTACCAGTGGTACTTGTGGATGCGGTGGGCCTTGATCTTGGTGTAGTTGAGGAAGTAGAAGAAGGCCGACGATGCGACGATCACCTGCAGGAACGGCGAGAAGCCAGAGCGCTTCGGGTGCACGTACTTGTGCAGCCAGCGCCAGTAGCCTGCCGGGTGGTATACCAGGTGGTCAGATGTGTCGGGAGACGGTCAGACGGTCAGAGGGAGACGGGAGATGATAGTTCAATAGAGTAGAGGGACGAGCAGGGTTGGATTTTTGACCGTTAGTTGGATTTGTTTTTTTCAATCCAACATAAGTTGTGCTACAAGAAGTAAGTATGCTACAGGAAAAAAATGTGTACACTATTCACTATATACAAATGAATATCTACTGACGACCGACTACGAGGAGCCAAATAATGGTCATTTGTGTACTATTTTTGCATATGTGCTACAGCTACGCACAAAATATATGCTACAATCCAAAAGCCCAAACCAAAAATACAACACTGGGGACGAGAGCCCATTCCGATGCGGGATCGGGAGACAAATGTGGAGCAGGAGATGGGCAGATGGTCGGATATGTGATGGAGAGATGGGCGATGATCATATGGGAGATGGGAAGATGCCAAACAAGATACAGGCAAACAACATACACGCCAATATGAATACGACCTCCCGACTGGAAAGAGCATCGTATAATCTCTCGCGACTGAAGAGTAACACACAATCTTAAGTAATACAGATGGGCGCCAGAACTTTATAGTTGAGGCGCCCTTAACCAAAATCATCATCATCATTAAGTAATACAGCACACACGTAGGCATTTTCCACCACAAATCTGCGTGCAGGCTGTGATTAACCGTTATGCCGTAAAGCTGTTCCGCCACCCGAGCTGACCCAGCGCTGCTGGGGGGGGGGGGGGGAGCAGGCATCGCCGACCGACTGACCTCTGCTGACGGCGGAGGTCACGGCCTGGGGCGACTTCTGGCGGCGTCCCAGCCAGGCCCCCAGCTCACTGATCTTGGTCTGCGCCAGCGGTGTGTCCACTGAGGGAAGAACACAGACACAGCAGGTCAGACGTGAGCATCGTACGGGATTCTGGCGAAATGGCACCGTTTGCAAATGGGATGGGGTGGAGATGTACGTTTACCTTGTGACAGCAGGCAAGATTGGAAAGAGATGGGATTTCAGGGAGGCACTGTAACACTAGATATTGCAACATAACTTGGAAGGAGGAACATTGAACTACATGGTTGGCAAAGGATAAAGTGAGTGAGGGTTAATTTCCAAATTTCTGGACCACTACAAAACAAGGCATACCATCCCAGTTGTGGTGCATACACCGTAAAGCGGTGTATACTGACAAGTGGCAATGTCAGGATCTGCCGTAAAGTGCAGATCCCGACTGGGAGGTGTGGTCTCCCTTGAGCTTCAAAGGGGCCCATAGCCGATTGCAGTGACTCGAATACCATTGTCACTTGTTCACACAAAGCACAGGGAAATTGGAAGCCACAGGGACAACTGAATTTATAGTGATAATGCAAAAAATGGGACATTGGAAAAATGCTAAAACCATATTTGTAAATACTAAAGAAGGCCCATAATCTGGTCTAAACTCTTTATGTAGCATTTAGAGCCAATTTATAAATTAAGAGCCAATCTAAATGCTAAAGTGAGATCCAATGTATGATTTAGAGCGCCCATACAAGCATTCGTAGACCCACTCTAACACTAACCTACAGAGTTATCAACACTGCCTTCAGAGGGCCCATTCTGACTTCACAAGGCCCTCTAGCTTCTAAAGAGCCCCCTCTGGCCTACAGAGTCCCCTACCATTTACGGATCCGGAAAGCCCACTCTGACCTCCAGGAGTCCTTGTTTGTGTGTTGGGGTTTAAGGGCGCGCCGACACCTTTGGTCAATTTGCGCCCAGCTCCAGAAGTCCTACTCTGGCCTAAAGAGTGCAGTGACTCTTGCCTACAGATAACCCACTCTGACCCCCCCTTTCCCCAGATGGCCCACTTTGGCCTCCAGATGGCCCCCTGACCCCTCTGGCTCCCAATAGGCCCATCCCAGACACCAGGGGCCCATACTTTTTAGAAAGAGAGGGCCCACTCTGACCTCCAGAGCGCCTCCTCTGGCACTCCAAGTAAATTTGAGAGCCCAAACAATTTTATTTAGAGGAGGGTAATATCTGGTTTGTATAGGTCGATTTTGGCATGCGATAAGAACATCTAAACTAAAAGGGTTCATGCTCATTGCTCACTTCAATTTGCCCTCTATGTTAAAATAGCACACCAAAGCCTGAGGGAGTCTACCAAAGGTGGAGGGGGGGGGAAGCTTTAGAGAGCTCACATTGGTGACGGATCCCTTGATCAATCTTTGATCCATGGCTGCCCTAAAGCACCAATACAACACCAATACCATGATAAATATGATATTGTCGCTTGTGTAACATGGCAGCAGCTACCCTGAGTAAAACAAGTAAATGTTGGTCAAATAATTGTGTCAACTCAATTGTAAACAATTGTTGGACTGTTAAAGGTTTCTAACCCTTTACATTCAGAATGTGGTTTCAACTCTCCAAGCATTCTGAGCCATGAGAGAACAACACAAAACTTGCAAATGTGTGAATTGGTGTTTGGGTGATTTTGTTTCCCTCCGAGCTCCATGCTTTCAGAATAGATAAAATAATCACTGATATAGTGGTTCAATTAGGGGGAGGGGTGATTTAGTATTAGTTCAGAAATTCACCTCCCTAGTTTATTGCGTTCTTATCTTGAGGTGCCTAGTAGAAGAGGATTAGTCAGCTGATGGTAATATTACAACAGACAGAAAAGTAGTTTATCTTTGACTTCCTTCATACTGGTCTGAAGGGCCTGGGGGAACAGCCTTCCCCCCGTAAGTTCTGCAGTGCAGTGGTCAGAACATTCTAAACGTGGGCTCCCTGTGAGTCTGTGACCGTAATTGCTGTTGAGGTTAGGTCAGGTTTGATTAGGTATTGTTCAGGGTAATAGAACAACGGGTAGAACAGTTAGGAAGGTAACCCCCCAAATGAATTAGACAAGATAGTTGTTCTGGTAATTGTTTCGTCGATTATAAATTAACAGTATTGTTTTGCATTATTGACTTGTATTTCCATATATTTATTCTTAGTTTATTTAATTCAATTCCAGCAAATCTGCTGAAGCTTAGTCAAAATATAATATATTGCAGTACATTTATAAGCATTTGGCAGCGGAAACGAAAACAACTATTCATGCTAGGTAGCGATTCTTAACATTTTAGACGACGCCACCCATACGCCATGCTACAGTCCGCATTGGGTATTCAGACATCTGTCAACACGCGCCCTGGAGCGCCTCTGAGAATAACACGCCCTGGAGGGGGGGCAGTCTCGCGCCCCCCATATGATCTCGAAAACCACGCAACGTAGCGACAAACGGAAATAGAAGTTGGATAGATCGAGACGAGCTCTATCGAAAGTACTTCAATCTTATTTTAGGTCAGGTCAATACCAAGATCGCTAGAGGTCATCAAAGGTCATTTTTAACCAGATTTAGGACTTTGCTCCAGATACCCCCAATTATCTCGGAAACTATGATAGCGAGGAGCGAACGGTTTAAAACATTCGAAAGCTCTTAAAATTTGCAATCGACGCAAAAGTCCTAAAATTTAAGCTCAGGTGAATATTTTAGGCTCCAGAGGTCAATAAAGGTCCAAAAGAATATTTTTTTACAGAAAAGTGTTTTGCTTATAACTTGTTAACTAATGACAACAAATTAATTATTTGACGCCATCATGTTTGTGTCGTCAAGGCGCTTTAAATAATGTTCATTTTTACAGGTGATGGCAACTTCGAAATTTGACCTCAGATCAAGGTCAAGTGGTGACCCAAGTAGGTAATGTTGCATATTGAAAGACGTGTCTCGACGAGAGAAGCACATTGGTACCATTTTCACGTCTCTATCTTCATTACGTCGAGAGTTATTTACAAATCAGTATTGGTGATCACAAAATCCTTAGATCACCGATACAAGAAATCCGAGATATACAAAGGGTTGCTATCTATGACCTTATAACATCCTGAAAGTGCGAAATCGATCGTTCGAAAACTGTGTCTGCATACGACCAAACACGTTTTGTAGGTGAGGTCAGCACGTGACCTGGTCTGGTGACCTGACCTGAAATGACCTGAGACCAAGCATTTAACATAATGTGGGTAGCTAATTTTCAAACTGGTATGCAAAAAACGGCAGCGCTGCACGCCGCCGTTTTTCCGCTATGGTCGGAAACTGGAGGGGTGGTCGGATTTCGCCCCCCTCCAGGGCGTGTGTTAACCCCAGTGTCCTAGGAAAATTTGGGTGGAAAACGACACCCTGTGTGTAATATTTTTTCCACTCTTTTACCCAATTTCAATTTCAATTTTCACTCTATAAATCAAGATGCATTGGATATCTATAATCCTAACACTGATATTTGTAATGCTTATTTTAACTTGTGGATGACAAAACGTGTTAGAAAAGTAGGTATTGTCATTTGAAACAACCTTTATTTGACAGGTGAATTTTGAAAAAGCCAAGTACATCATATGGTCTTTTTGGGCTGAATTCTACACTCTCTATAGCTATTTTCGGCTGAATTTTCCATTCCTCACCCTGGCTCCAAAGCAATCCTAGGACGCTGGTTAACCCCCAAGGCTGTTTAACCTTTTAGCACCCAGAACCTATAAAAATGGTTAAAAAAATGTTGTAGCCAAGGCTTGTAGCTATCTGGCAAATAAGTTAGATTTAGAATATGTCCCATAGATTATGAGCCAGCCTCGTCTGAAAATGATCAATTTAACATGGAAGGCCTATGGTCTAGAAGATTTTAATGCCAAAACACCCGAGTGCTACCAACCATTACTGGAAGGGGTTGGTATTATGTTTGGTGAGAGCCATTGCTTCAGTATTACTGATAAACTTGTTGTCTATCTCAATAATACTCTTTTCTTTTGGAAGGGACATCAAGAACACAAAAAACTGAGGAGGTGAATTACCATAGGCATAGGAGCCAGGGGGGGAGGGGGCAACTGCCCCCAACATTTTCAGATTTTAACATTACGCCTATGGATGTTGCATGGCAAAAATCAACTTCAAAATGCCTTTTGCCCTCAACTTCAAAAGAGTTCCTATGCTCCTGTGAATTACTGAACTATTACCAGCATACAGGGCTGGTAAAAAGTGTGATAATGATACATAAAGCAGGCAACAGAAAATACCCTTTCAAGGTTGCTCCGGGGCCGAAAAGACCATTCTGTATAGAAGCTTTTTGTTTTTGGCCCCTGGACAGATCGTAGGAGCCCCTGTATAGACCAAAAGGGCCCCTGGGTGAGTGAGAAGGGCCCTAAACATGCTGAATAGGCCCCTAGCCAGCACAGAGTGGCCCCTCAAGTCACAGGGTCACCTAGTTTCGGCCAGATTTGGTTGGGGTTGCCAAAACCATTTTTACCAGCCCTGCCAGCACATTTGCTTCAGATAGAGCAACTTCTAAGACAGATCCATCAAAACACCAGACTTTTCATGTTATTGGCAGTGCCAACAATACTGAAAAAGACAGCGGATATGCACACAAATAGCATGAAATCAGAACACATGTTTCGACGATAACACAATATAATTTATCTTGTACCCGGAAACAAATGCAACTAAAAATTTATTTGAAGTGAATAAGTTGGTGGTAAAAATTGATTTGAAATCAAATTTGGAAAAAACAAACTAAAAGAATTGCCCCAAAATACGTAAGCGACATAAATACCGCAGAAGGGTCAAATGTGAAATATTAACAAAAGCAAATAACTGCTAAAAAGGAGGACTTACCCTTGCCATACCACCGTGCAGGGTCGTAGGGCCCATGCACTTTGGCATTGTATGCTGCTGGGTATTCGCCGAAGCCCATATTTGCTGGTCCCGGCCCGGTTTTGATATAACCCGCCGACGAAACGGCAAGATCGAGACAGCGAGGACACGAGAGAAAAAGCTCAGCTGAATGAGATAGTGATGGGCGTGTACTCTTTTACACACAAGTATGTTCAATGTACATTTGTGGGTACAAGTACTTGTTCTCTATTGTCTGAGTACCAAACCCTGACCAAACCCATGCGATTCGACGACCGTATATTGGAAATATCCAGAATCGCAGCAGGTTTTCAGCTCGACTATCGCTACCGTGATTTTGCATCCACACAATCAGATTTTAATTCAAAATTCATATATTATGATCTTATTAGCCCGTGGTAAGAGGCGCAGCCAGACCTTTGGCCGGCGGGGGCACGGCAATCCCATGGGCCTCTCTCCACAAAGGGCCCCCGAAAAATATCGCAAAAAAATATTACCCCAGTTTTAGGCCACTATATTTTGCAGGGCCCCTAAAAAAATCGCAAAAAAAGACGTCTCCGATAACTTGTTAATATTAGCCGGCCCAATGAGGGGCGCGAACCCCCTCTGCCACCTGACTGCGCCCTTGATTACGTGGGCGAACTGCGAATGCAAGGCTCAAACCCATCCAGCAAAGCTCTGCATTCACCAGGGCTCCATTCTTGTAAAGTTGCTTTCGTTACTTTATGCGGCCCTTTTACCATCAAGTTAGAAAGCTGAACATGTTTCCAACATGGCGCGTGATATGTCAAGATGTACGACCAAGTGCCCATCATCCTTTCCCCTTTCATTTTTTCGGCACCGCTACGAGCTCTCAGTCCAGTCACTAGTCAGTCGTCCAGTGAGATTTCATTTGTAAAGCGTATCGATGTAGGGTGACGCCAGACCGTTATCAACAATTGTACCTTGACAATGCTATAGCGACCACTTCATCCCTAGAGGAAGCAATCGTGCCCGCCCCACCGCACCGGTAAAACACACAGGCAATGCGACAAAGCTTGTACTCATCAATAAGCTCTTTCATGTTGGGTAAGCTCATAGAACACGACACGGCGCACGGCGCCGCACCGACCAAACGCTGAACCTGCCTGGGCCCGTCGGCCGCCAGTCTGCCTTACAAGGACACAGACACGGCCAGCGTCCGGGCACAACACACTGATAAGGCATACACGAGACACTGGCCACGCGCCACACCGGCGCCGGGGACAAACGGGGTACAAGGCGCCTGCCGCCTCCTCAGATCGCACACCGAAACGTGCCACGACGCCGGCGTCAACGTCAGCATACAGGCCAACACAGAACTAAGGCGCAACTTGCGTTGAATACGGCACGATAACAACGTAAAGAGCTTCTAGCAATGGATAAACTATCCGAAACAGAAAGAACCCATAACGGGATGTAACACTAAAGCCCAGCACAGAGCGAAACATAAGGCGTCACAGAAAAAAAAAAACACGGGACGCAACAGAAACACTTTTCCGGCCCCGTGGGCAAATGACAAGTCAGCTGCCTGCGACTAGATTCGAGTCGTCTTCTGGCCGGCACGCCCGCAGCCGGCTATAGACGGCGGTAGCGTCGCCACCCAAAACGATGTAGATGTCGCGATAATCGCAACACGCGTATTGCCACTGGCACATGATATAGACGTCGCCACATTCGCGCGACGTGGACGATATAGATGTCGCCCCAGTCGCGCGCCAGCACTACTGGCACTCGAGCGGAAACTCGCCGTTCCGGAAGTGTAGCGCCGAGTGGCGACCCCAGTCGGAGAGCGTCAGAATCTGGCCGCACGTCGGACAACGCAGAAACTTGTGCCGGTGCGAGCCGTCCTTGTTGAGAGCCTCGTGCGCCGCCAGAAGCTCCTGCAACGATGCGGACGTATCGTCGGTAAAGGTCAGAAGTGTCGTCTTATCACGACTAGACAAATGCTTCCGTTACACAGTTGAAGCAAAACTATCCGCACACAAGTGGATCTACGAGACAAACGACCATTCGTTTACGGCACGTCAACCTTATCTGTTATCTGTTTAGTCAGTTTGTCAGCTCTGCTTTATCCGTTCCTCAATTGACGAAACTGTTTGGACTTTCAGATGGGCGGAGCAGCTTTAAAAGCTCATCCTTTGACCTCATTGTGAAAAGCAACTAAGCATTGTCGTGTTTTTGCATTGTTACGAGCGAGCGCGCTCGTCCTTCCGCGGTATATACAAAAATCGGAATATGAGTGGACCCGCCCGCGGCGACGCTTTTGAGCTCATAAGCGGCTACAGACACCTCTGCAACCGCACGTCTGATTGACAAGCGGTCTTCTTTGCTGAGCAGCCCTATCCAACATACCCTGTTTGAGACCAGTTCCGACTCATGTGGGTGGCTTTCACTCCACGTGGCGCGTGCTGCGTGAGGGCATTGAAGTGTTTTCTCTAAAAAAAATCCGCAACGGCTGGGCAGATTGTGTAGAAAATGTGTGTGTGGTTACTGGTTAGGGAGCCCTCAGCCGCCACTTCCCACAACTAATGAGTCGGTGCGTTTTCCCGTGCCCTTTTTATATCTCAGAAACTACTTGCCCGATCAAGTTGAAATTCACCATACATTTCCTTCCCGCTCGCTAGTTCATCGCCAACTACGGCGCCTTACTGGTATAAATAGTAAATTTTCGTCTTTTTGTCACAACGGACTGTCAGTTTGTAACGTTACATACTGTCTGTTTTGTAACATTACAAACCATCTGTTTGTCACGTTACCTGAGTTGTAAGCGAGTCACGGTGAAGCGACTAACGATTCCAGAATCACATCATCTAACAAAGAATCACAGGTGAATCGATTCATTTTACGCAAACATCAAGTTGAATCATGAGTTGAATCACTGGCGCTGCGTAGAATCACAAAATGAATCGATTCAAGGGCGATAGCAGGAATACAAAATATGAGTTTCATATTGTACGAAGTAGATACTGTAGATACTGTAGATACTGCAGGAACTGTTGGTAGTTCATGTGACGAAATACTGACAACAGAGTATTCATGATGTCTGATTTAGGTTATCATATACCTACTTATCTACCAAGATCATAATTACCTGGGAGAATACTTCAGGAGCATAACATTGCACACATTTAGAGTGCACTTTCTGTCTATAATTGCACGTGGACCATGAATCATAATCATAACCAGCGTTGAATCATTGCGCTGAGTCATGAACCACTAGTGAATCGATTTTACTTTTTACGCTGCAATGTTTGTTTGTTATGGAGTTAAGGGCGCCGCCGACACCTTTGGGTCAAGCTTGCACCCATTTACGCTGCAATGTTAATTTGAAATCACAATCGAGAAACATTGAGGTTTCACGAACATCCACGATGAATCAATTAATCTCAAATGAGCTGTTTCAGGTCTGCACGTCACCTACCGTCTGTTTGCCGATGTCGGGCAGGAGTACGAGCAGCTCGGGGAAGAGGCGAGACAGCCGCTCGGCGCCGAGCAGCGTCAGACAGCGGCCGTAGTACAGCTCCGCGCTCAGCTGGCCGCTGCGGAACTCCGCTGCAGGTGCGTCACGAATGTCACAGGTGCGTCACGAATGTCACAGAGGGGCACAGGTGCGTCAGGATCGTCACAGAAGGGCACAGGTGCGTCAGGATTATCACAGAGGGGCACAGGTGCGTCAGGATCGTCACAGGGGGGCACGGGTCCATATTATCAAAGAGGGGTACAGGTGCGCCAGGATCGTCACAGTAAGGCACAGGTGCGTCAGGATTGTCACAGAGAGTCACAGGTGCGTCATGATCGTCACAGTAAGGCACAGGTGCGTCAGGATTGTCACAGAGGGTCACAGGTGCGTCATGATCGTCACAGGGGGCACAGGTGCGTCAGGGCAGCAAAGATAAATCACAATCGTGAAAGGTCGAGACAGGCGCGCCATAATTGTCACAAGTCAGTACAGACGCGTCACAAATGTCACATACGCGCCAATAACCGTGAGAAGTGACACGTCGCCACACAGGAGCATAGAGGCGGCACACGATATCACGCATAGTTACCAATATCATAACCAAGCAATCTGCGTTATTCCGAATTGACAGGATGGTTGTATGTCAACGAACAACAACGATGATGATGCTAACTCAGGGTTCCAATGTGCTACAACTGCAGCAGATAATAGGACCGCCACATTGATGTTTGCACGCCGCCGAACGATAGCCTAGCACTGCAGCGAAAAGTGCGTAGCGTCTTCCCCTCACCTGACAACTGTCGGAACGTGCGTAGTGTCTCCTCTGACCGGCAGAGATCCCGCGCCAGCTTCACCAGCTTACAGCTCCTCGCCTGAAGGTTCTCCGGCGGGCTGTAGCGCGCCCGCCGGTCCGCCGCCGCCGCCGCCGCTGCCGCCTCGCCCAGCGCCAGCTGACGCAGGTGTGACGTCACAGGCTCGGCCGGCGGCGGCGATGACGTCAGAGGCTCGCCCGCCGCCGGCCAGCCGCCGCCATCCACCGAGAACCGCACCGAGTTGGTGCCGGAGTAGCTGCGGGGAGCGGGCGGCGTCGAGTTCGACACTGGTGTAGAGTTCTGCGGCGGCGGAGGAGGTGTTGGCGATGGCGGCGGGGATGGCTCGGCCTCGGCCGGCGGGGGCGGGGGCGGCTGCTCCTGGCGCGGCCGGTACAGAGATTCGAGGTCGTTGACGAGCCGGCCGCCGCGGATCAGGGGCGGCTGCTCCATGGTGGGGCTCTGCATCGTGATGTTTCCGGAGGAGGAGACCTGCCGAGGAGGGGGAGGGGAGGGATCAGACACAGCGTGATGCGGGGAGAGACAGACTCTTCACTGTCACGTCTCGGTGATGCCGCTAGGACATGATGATGTCGTCAAGTGGGCAGACGAGGCATAGAGAAGATGAACAAACGCGGAGGGACGCAGTTGACGAAGATGACGACTGAGTGAAGATAGATATTTGCTGAGTTTTTTATTATTATTTAGTCTGAATGTTTTGTATGGATGGCTTTCCGAGGTCACGACCCGCGCTAAGCAGAGCTTGTTGCGCAGGCCGCCTGACCTCATCACCCGTTCGCGTAATTCCTGTTGGCCGGCAGAATTTAGAGACGAAAGTTGTACGTGCCCGACATACCTGGACACGGTCCGCCCCGCTCACTGACGTCACCTGGCCTTGAGTGCGAACGCTGCCACCGGCCGCAGGCCATCCCAGTCAGGAGCAAACAGCGAGCGACGAAGCGACTCAAACTCGGACTGCCACTACCGGGATAGGCCAGAACTCCAGCGCTCTCCCACTGAGCTACAGGGGAGGACTACGTGCAATGCCAGGGTGAAACAGATAGCCGGTACGATGGAATACGCAGTTGCGGGCATACCTACTTATCGGGACGCTAGTTATTACGTCGCTCTCTAAAGCCAGCTGTAGTTTGCAGAACTTACATTATGACATCTGCAAAAATACTCTCATCTCAACCGACCCACGGCAGGAAACCACCAAGATTGACTTCCACAAAGTGTTGACTACGACCAAACTACTTCCACTACGCCAGAAGTTGAAACACCAACCCTTGACCCCCCTCTCCCCCACCGAGGGTCAGACCCCCCCCCCCCTTCCTCCCCCTACCCACCTGAGAGATGCGCGGCTGTGTGCCGGTGGGGGACCCGACTCCCGTCGGTGTAGTCCCGGCACCCGCCGGTCGTCGGTTCACATTAATCGTCACGTTCGTATGCGTTGGCCTCCCGGTTCAGGTTGAAGCTGAGGGCCGCGGCCGAGGTCGGAGACGTGGCCGACGTCGTGGTCGCCGTGGAGGCGGAGAAGGCGGTGGTGGAGGTGGAGGAGGCGGAGGCGGGGCCGGAAGGCGAGCCGGCGAGGCTGGGGAACTCGAGACGGCTCTCCGTGTTGATGGTGACGGGAGAGGAGGACTCGAACAGCAGCTCTGACGAGCCGCGCCTGCAAAGAACACAGGGGGGTGGGGGTCAGTGGTTATTTTGGGTTCAGGGGCTCGCCTGCGCAGAACACAGGGGGGAGGGGGGTCAGTGGTTATGCAGAGCCGGTGTTGCGAGGATAACAAGCAATGAGATAGATGTAATGCCATGAATCGTGTCGGCTGCGCTTACTGATGACGGTACTCAGGTTTTAAGGATGCCTCGACTCCTGTGGCTATGGCCAGTACGCTGACTGAGAGGGATGCAGCCGCGAAAAACGCGTCAAGCGAAGCATGAAGTGACGACACAGAACCGACCACTTATCGGAAAAGCACCACACTGTTAACTGAAACTGAACTGAAACGAAACTGAAACGAAACTGAAACGAAACTGAACCGAAACTGAACGGAACCTGTACTGTTATTAGGGTTTATGGGCACACTGCGTACTAATGGTCTATCTTGAACCCACAGTTGTAATGAACTGTACGTTTAGAGACCCCACCCCTCCATCTGACTCCACTACCTCCCCCATGACCATGACCCCTCACCCACCAGTGTAGTGACTAGTGACCCAACCAGCCCACTTGTGCCGTCCTCGGTTGACCCCCCCTCCGCCTATCGACTCCGCCCCTAACCTGTCGGCTCGGCGGCGGCGGGCATCAGGAACTGTGCTGAACTGCAGGGTCAGAACCGGAGGACCCTGCCTCTGTCGTCCGCCCCAGGCCATACCCTCCGCGTGGGCCGACGCTCGGTGAGCTGGGGGCGAATCACACATCGGTCACCCGTCAAACACAACACAACGGAGAGGGAGATCACAGAAGGGCAACACCGGACACACAGCGACACCAAACGAGACGAAAAGAGGGGGCAGCACCGGCTACAGGTACATAACGTAACAGTGGGGGTGAGCAGTGACGAAGCAGACATGAGGAGAAAGAACAGGGGTGGTGAGTATGCTGGAAGTGACGGAGCAGTTGTGGTCTGTGCCGTGAGGAGTATCAACAGAGGATGTGATCCCAGAAGGTCAGAGGTCAGAAGGCCATTGTCAGGCTAGATGTGCAGAGGTCATATGTCAGAGGTCAGATGTCAGAGGTCAGATGTCAGGTCAAATGTCAGGTCAGATGTCAGATGTCAGAGGTCAGATGTCAGAGGGCAGATGTCAGATGTCAGATGTCAGAGGTCAGATGTTAGAGGTCAGATGTTAGAGGTCAGATGTTAGATATCAGATGTCAGAGGTAAGATGTCAGAGGTAATATGTCAGAGGTCAGATGTCAGAGGTCAGATGTCAGGTCAAATGTCAGGTCAGATGTCAGATGTTAGAGGTAAGTGTCAGATAGTCAGAGGTAGATGTCAGAGGTAATATGTCAGAGGTCCAGTATGTAGAGTCAGATGTTCAGGTCACAATGTGTAGCGTTCCAAATGTGCAGGTCAGATGTCCAGGACTGTTCAGAATGTCAGGTCAGATTGTTCAGATGTCAGATGTCAGATGTCAGAGAGTGGCAGATGTCGCACGAGGTCATGATGTCTAGTGGAGGTCCGAGATGGTTAGAGGTCAGATGGTCTTAGGTTCAAAATGTTCTAGGTCAAATGTCAAGGTCAGATGTCAGATGTCAGATGTCAGAGGGCAGAATGTTCAGAGGTAAGATATCAGATTGTTCGAGGGTCAGATGTCAGAGTCAGATTTCGTCAGAGGTTCGGTACAGGATGTCAGAGGTCCAGATGTCAGAAGGTGCAGATGGTCTGATGGTCTAGGTTTATTGTCAGAGGTCGGTCCGATGTAGAAGTCAGAGGTCGACCCCACCCCTGCTCACCCTGCATAACATTCAAAAAGGTTTTAGGGCTCGTAACTGTCTGATTCTGTGGGCTCCTTGCTCACCCTGCAGGGGTCGAATATTGGTATTCTTGAAGACGATCAGTTTACGCCTTATTCGCGACATTCCCCCTACTCGGCAGAGGTAAGTGTTCGCCGGCGAAGTGGCCCTGCAGCTCCGTCACGTTCCTGCCGAACACCGGAGGCACCGTCACTTCCGGCGTCACGTCACATCCGCCGTGACGTTACAACCGTCGGCACCGTCACAACCCCTCGGCAGGGGCACCATGACACCAACTACCAGCTGGCTCCGCGGCAAGACCAGACGTAGTCTGAGTACTACAAGTGACTATGTATGGTAACTCGCTTCGCTGTACATGTCAAGCGGGTTTCCGCTTTCGAGCAGTCGGCGACGAATGGATAAGCACAATCGACACAAGTTCGGCAACACGAGGAGGGACACTTTCTCTGAAACTTCCGCTGAGTGTACAGCATCACTTTGAATCCATGCTGTTTGTACATACAATTAATTTAAATCCATGCTGTTTTTATAGCAAAGCACCTAAATCCAGACATGTGCATGGATCTTAAAGTAGGATCTATGATCCCAGAGGATCTCTCGATAAAACGCAATAGTTGGATTTTTGTTCCCACTGGATCCCACGACAATAAACATTGGAATCTTGGATCCCAGTGGATCTTTAGATTACATTTTGCAACGATCTTGATCCCTTGGACAGGATCCCATCTATATTATTAAGCGAAATGGATCTTATGATCCAATTAGGGTTATCTCGGATTCGACAGTGATCCGTACTTTGGGCATATTAGTATAATATAATTTAGTTTTATCGACAAAATCGTAACTAAAAAAGGCCATGAACCGGGCATTGCTAGTTGCATTAACAAACGGAATGAAAGGTACTGACAATTTACTTTAAAATTGGTATATATAAGCGTAAATATACCAACTGTATACCATGGCGGGATGCTGGGATCGCAGTGGATCCCAATGCAAAATGGTACCTGTTGATCCTCGGTTCCAGTCGATCTGTCGACAAATATTGAAGATATTGAATCCGCGAGTGGATCCATCGACAATTTGTTGAGGTGGATCCTTATGATCCAGCGTGATCCGGGTATCCCAGATCCCACAGATCAGATCCCGAGATCCGTTTTTGGGATCCGAGCACATGTCTGCCTAAATCCATGCCATTTTTACAGCAGTAATTTGAATATATATGAGAAAAAAATACAATCAACTGCATACATCAAATCCGAGGTTTAACCCTGTAAGCTGCCTGCATCGACATGACGTCATCAGCTGACCTGTATAACAATGATGACGTCATTAACTAAGCTGTATAACAACGATGATGAGAGATGGAGTGCGCCCTGACTGACCTGCAGAAGGTCTGGAGTGCGCCCTGACTGACCTGCAGAAGGTCTGGAGTGCGCCCTGACTGACCTGCAGAAGGTTGAGAGTGCGTCCCTGACTGACCTGCCAAGAAGTCTTTTGGAGCGCGCCCCCTGACTGACTTTCTGCAGAAGGTTCTGGGAGTGCGCCTGACTGACCTGCACAGAAGGTCTGGAGTGCCGGCCGCTGACTAACCTTGCAGAAGGTCTGCTGATCGTCCGCTTCACACAAGTGGCAGTGGTAGTGGTCACGACGCATGTGCAGGTACAGCTCCTCCTGGTCAATGTATCTGTCAGGACGAGACACACGCGTTAGAAGGCTACATAGACTGCGGGAGAACTGGAGACGACGACTGCGTGTGTAGGTGGAGAAGCTGAGGGGGATGATGCACACGTGAAGAGACGTACAGAGACGTACAGAGACGTACATAGACGTACATAGACGTACATAGACGTACAGAGACATACAGAGACGTACAGAGACGTACAGAGACGTGCGGAGACGTGCGGAGACGTTCGGAGACGTACAGAGACGTACAGAGACGTACAGAGACGTACAGAGACGTACAGAGACGTACAGAGACGTACAGAGACTACAGAGACGTACATATACGTGCGGAGACGTGCGGAGACCTAAGTAGACGTACAGAGACGTTAACAGAGACGTCAGAGACGTGTAATAGACATACAAAGTACGTAGCAGAGACGTACAGAGACGTAGCAGGAGACGTCAGAGGACGTACAGTACAGAGTATGTTGACAATGTACAGGGCCAGATGCTGTGGTTCGTTGGTACAGACGGTCACCAGAGATCCTGCTCGTTCCACAGCTGAGCGTCTAGGGGTCGGGTTGTCACGAAACGGCTTTAGCATTTTCAGTGGTACTTATGAAGGGTATTACGCACGTGATATAGAAGCTTTCCTCACATGGTATAATGATAATGATAGATGCACATGACATAGTCATCCTTACCTACTCTACTTCTGTAAATAAATATGATTGCGTTAAAAAACGAACCAAAATATTTCCCGAACAATGTGCAATTACTTCCAATAGCACACAACAAATAACAACTTGAAGACACAAACGATACTGGAATTCCTCGTTGGAGACAACGTTCGAGACCATGAAGCCATTGGTCGCCATTTATTTACGTTATTTTGCTATACAAAGTAACTACATATAGTAACGCCCCTTCCGCACAAAGATAAAGCTGACGATTACCAATCCATCACCAAATTGCTCCCCGGACCGTACTGTACCGGTTCTCCCGGAACTGCATTACTCAATGGGGAGGTGCGTCCACTCACATACCACATGCCCACACCATTTCCCAGCTCTAAAGCTGAAAGCAATGATGACTAACATCAGCAGCTGACGAGGATCGGGCCAATAACGCAAATGGCTGGGATGTCAGCCGGCGCTAACAGAAGGTTTGATGCTCACGAACCGGACGCAGACGCGATCGAACGTAGCCAGCGGCGCACCGGCAGTGTGTGCCCTGCGCGCAGACTCCGACCTCTGTGTGTTATGTTTACAGTCGGAGTTGGGGCTCGGGTCGGGTGGTGCCGAGATGAGATATGTGATCTGAACGCCAGATGCCTAGGAGCCTTTCGATTTGGAAAAGTGCAGGCCTTACGTATGAGTTATATGCAAAGCGAATTGACATCTGGTGAATGTCAATACAATGTGAATGTCTTATTTACCTCATGTAGAGTACACCAGACATGTGCCTGGATCCGGGATCCGTTTGATATATGGATATCTGTGTCCTGTGTCCCGGGATCCACATGGGACACCAGATCCAGGTATACAATAATCCAAGGGATCTGCAATAATCCCAGATCCTGATATATTTTATGCTGATGGATCCACTGAGGTCCCAGATCCAATTGCAGGATCCAAGCACGCTGGTATGTACATACCTACGTTTTGCTAATTGTATTATATTTAAAAACTAATTACAATATTTATGTGTGCTAATTAGGTACAACGTATAAGCTAAACGCAAAATAGAGAACACAAATTAGACCACAAATTTTGATATCAGTCCTTTCATTTTGTGTTTCAATATCAAAGGCTCGTTTTAAATTAGAGGTCCACTCAGATCCCGCATCCTAAAACATTTCACGCTTAGGGATC
>VOPJ01015260.1:72204-90691 GCA_014673585.1 Semibalanus balanoides
GATATCATTTTGAAATTTGGTATGGTTGTTGAATATGTATAGTTATTTTACATATATTCCGGTTTTTTGAATACCTTGAAACGTTTTGATTTTTTGGTCGTTTTTTCAAAAAAAGTAATTTTTTGAAAATTTTGGGATCAAAAATCACTTTTTTCAAATACCTGAGATAGCCATAGTGTAGCCCTTGACATTTGCTATCTTCTCCTTTTTTCGGATTCCATTTTGTTTATTACATGACATTCGTACAGTCTCCTAAAGTTGAGCTGATTTTGGTGACAAAATCGTGTGTAGCGACGTCACTAACTTCGCTTTATCTAACAAAAAATCTGATGAAATTGAAAGAAAAAAAATATGCACAGGGTGTGAAAAAGATGCGTGGTCAGGTACTAAAAGTTTGGCGTTGATAGCTGCATTGTTTCGTTAGATATTTTACATATTCCTCAGGGGGGGCTACCCCCCCCAATGACTCGCGGGTTAACGGCCGGGGCTCGCTGCCTCAGCTGAGATACAAGTTCGGTACACGAACCAGGTATTTTCTGGATTCCAGAACGTATCTAAATTACATTAATTGTCTGACTATGCTTAGCTACGTTCAATTAAATAACTTGTTATTACAAACCTAGTACAAAATCTGGGTAGGTTCTGAAGTCTAGAATATACCCAGTCTGTAACCAAACTTGCATCTTAATCTGGGTAGGTTCTGAAATCTAGAATATACCCAGCCTGTGACCAAACTTGCATCTCAGTCAAAGCACACAAGGGCAGCGAACCCTGATCGTTTCGTTATCATCACCGAACGGGCTGATCACAAGACGGAGAGATGCTGAGCCCGTTGATTCACCACTTTACAAGTTTGTCCCTTAGTGCCCGTCCTTTCCCCACCGGATCCTCTTCACATCAGCAATACTAATTATATTTTCTCAATACAAAATTAAGTGAGTAATGCAGTAACGGACTTGATTATAAAGTAACAGCAGTCTATCGGTCCGTTGCCTGTTCTGAAAAGTAACGAGATCGTTACTACGATACTGAAAAACATAGTTACGCGTTAGTAACGGCGTAGTGGAGTAATGAAAGCTGCCCCCACTGTCAACAGGAAGTGCCCACCACTGTCAACAGGTTACCTCATTTCCATTTATAACACATATAAACATTGTATTGTCTTTGGTTGACTCTGTTATTCAATTGATCATGCAGGTTACAATGCCACATAATTCCGACATTCGTCGACTTTCATGCGTCTCGAACACAGGTGTTCGAAACAGGTCTGCAGATACCAAAAGTGAACATAAACTTGTTCTCACCTTTGAGGTTGGCTGGTTCCTCAGGTTACAGTTAACCACCACTGAGTGCTGGCACACGTCCTGGACGTTAAACTGACAATTCGATCGGTGACAGTTCACCGTAGAGGCGGCAGAACCTCTGGATATTATCAGCATCACCAAACCCACCCAAGGCAAAAGCCTTTTGAAGGAGGAAGGCTGAACTACGATGATGAGAGCCACCATAGCGATGCGATAGCGGCCACGGCTACTTGCCGACTGAGTGGACTTTACCCGGGGGCCCATGGCTGGCGTCCGCGGTGCTGTTTGCGCAATTGAGAGGATTTGATTGCTACCTATCGCAGCGATATCGATATATGTTATCAAACATGGCTTTAGGAATGGAGTGCAGCAATGTATAAGTACTAACATTTGAAAGGCGCGCTAGAGCTCATCACATAGTTCGCTGGCTCACTGGCGGCTGCAGGTGCAGGCGGCTGATAAGAGGGATAGGGGCGCGACACTATCAGACAGACTTACGACTGGTAGGAGGCACCAGTGGTGTCCGCAGGGGGAGATCTTTTTTATATTTTTGTTTTGTTTGGTAGGGGAAGTCTAGTGACGTTTACTACGAGTTGTTGAGCGAGGGGGAAGTAGCGAGCAGTCAGCCTTCAGCGAGATGCTGTTGACTGGGGAGAGGGTCGAAGCTCGTCGTAAGCCCGTCAGCAACTGAACGTCCAGCCGTGCTTTTTTAAGGGAAAGGGAGGAAATAATAGTTTCCTTTGGTAATAGCCCCTTTCGTTTCCCAGGAATCCACCTTTGTCGATGTCACGACTTTTAAACAGATAGGGAGGCCGGAGAGGGACGGGTCCAAGGGGTCCTATTTCAGCGCCGTGGCTTCACCAAAATGACTGAAATCCGCAGAAAATAACGCATTTCCTGAATGTAAGGGACAATTTTAAGAAAAGGTTTAAATGTTGCTAATTTCAGAAAATACTCGTCAAATGTCCGACCGAAGTCAAAGACCATTGTCAGCTGTCCTTCCGAAACTGTCCGAAAAGCATTGTTTGTCCGAAATTTGTCCAAAAAAGTGGTAACGATGGACTGGAGGTTTCTTGGCATGAACTCGTCTTTTTTTCAGCAGATGTCCATGGAAAACGAGTTGTCATATGGCATACAAATATTGATTCTTCAATACTTAGCGCTTATTTGCTATGACAATGTAATATACGAGTGGTAAAAAGTTAATTAATTATCAAAATCTTTTGCATTCCTGGGTAATCATGAGTGGAATATTTACCAAATGTGTACGTATTCGTTTTAAAGAACCGTTGGCACGATAAAAAAAGGTTAAAGGGACACTGCCTCTTCCGGATGATATCGCAAAAACAGGCTTAAACAAGAGCTAAGGACCACGTTAATGATTTTTAATTGTCATGATAAACTCTTATTTCCCAAAAAGCGCAAATAACAAAAAAACAATAATTTTAATTTCATTACTATTTAAGATTAAAAAACACTGTTACATTATAACACACCACTACGTACCATGGAGCGTTGCTTTCAAGTTAACGTTAATCTCAGAGAAGGGATTCATCAACTTGAACTGGACAACCGTCAGCGACGCTATTGCCATTGATGGAGACGCCGATGCGCTTATTAAATTTTGTGGTTTCCGTTAACTTAAATTCTACCGTCTTCTGCCGATTTGGCTGTGCCATGAGAATACGTGAACAGACTCTTTCCATTTGATCTCCGGATCTTATAGTTTATTTTTTTATAATGTAGAGGACCAATCATAAGAAAAACTGCGGGCGATTAAAAACTTCTATCAATTGCCGAGAAATTCTAAAATCCCTTCGTAATAAAGTAATAAAAAACCTTTCTTTGCATTAACCTTTCCCTTCTTCACATAACTTTCCTTCGATGCCTTATCATGTAAAGTAGAGTAGTGGTGGCGGACTGCGACAACCCTCATTGGATGGAAGCAAACTGAACTTTGAACGGCGATATTGGGCGACTGGGCGCGAATTTTTACAAAAAACCCACGGACTTCATGGTTGCTTATCAAATTGGCTGTTCTTATTACTATTTAAAATTTTACTTTGAGTGGACGTGTCCTTTAACAAGCTCGTCAAAATCGTTTTGAAACTATTTCAGTCCTTTTTAGCTGATGTTAATATTGTATGCTACAGAGGTCATGAAAGGTCAATAAGGCTACATATTGTAAAATTGCACACATAACATCTTACATAAAGAAGGTAAGGTAATAATTTCGACGCCATCGTGTTTGTCTAGTCAAGGCGCTTTACGTCATTATTGAGTTTACCAGGTAAGAACAACGTACAAATTTGACCTCAGATCAAGGTCAAACGGTGACTTTACCCCCACCCTACGAAAGCTTTTCACCTTCGTTCAACTGCGAGGGTTCTAAACGACCCCCTTGTTTACTTCCACTCACCAAAGCAATTATAGAGCAATTGCAGTATGATCCCACATAGTTGCCTGTCATGTGAGGAATCTATACGATTCATTGTTAGGTATTTCTATGGATCAATGAAAGACCTTCCAGGAAGTGAATTTGTCCCAAAGTCTTTACAACATCCAAAAGTAAGCTTGATGTTTGCTCTTTCGATCGCCAATTATTTAAGTAATTCAAAACAAATTGATCAGTTAGTTCATCAAATTGTTCGCTTCGTTGAAAATCTATCTGACAATTATATATTACTTTTATGTCTGGGTTAGTTTTGAATATACCTTGGTCAAGTAAATTCTTTCTCATGGATAAACTGCTATGGGCGATTAGCATTTAGCAGCCTCGACCCGATCACGTCCACAACAGCGATAAGAAAACATCAAAATTAGAAAATGATAATTGTAAATGGAAATAAATGTTCCTAAGCCAGTTTTGTCATACAAAAAAAAGGATTTGTTTGTATCTGAACAAAAAAGTCAAAAAAGTGAATTAAACAATGACGTCATGAGTTTCTTTTACTCAGTGAGCCGTTACATCGTCAACTTGAGAGATGTTGCTTTGAAACTTTTTATGAGTATTGCCCATACTCATTAATGTTATACAGCAGACGCCGCTTATTAAGACCACCATGGGACTGAACATGTATTGGTTTAATAACCGATAGGCGCATTATCAGAAGTTCCTAATATGGTCGCATAAACAACCAAAAAGACATATGATTATCACCAGCGCAGTGGTGTGGCGTATCTCCTTCTGCAACTGTGTCGTGAACTGCCGTCCGGCGCTGTCGGTAAATCACTGAGACACTCCGGGCCGTATGCGCATTGCGCATGCACATCGTTCCTGAGTGCTCATGGTCCCGACTGAGGCATGACAAGCAAAAGGCCGCTCGGCAACCGCGGCCGCCTTGTACACAATAGGGTCCGTCATTGTTCAACTTTTTCGGACTTTTTCAAGGTTTTTCGAGCTTCTCTGTGCCGGGGAGACTGAACGGACCCTCAGTTGTGATGGAGAGGCTGGAAAGACCCCTGCTCTGTACCGGAGAGGCTGGATGGACCCCTCATCTGTACTGGAGAGGCTAGACGGACCCTCCTCCTTACCGGAGAGGCTGGACGGACCCTCGTCTGTGCTGGGGAGGCTAGACGAATCCTCCTCTGTGCTGGGGAGACTGAAAGGACCCTCCTCTGCGCCGTGGAGGCTGGTGGACCATCATTTGTGATCTGGGCCGGGGAGGCTGGACGGACCCTCATTTGTGATAGAGACGGAACGAACTCTCATCTCTGATGCAGAGACTGAACGGACTCTCATCTGTGCCGGGGAGGCTAGACGGACTCTCCTCTGTGCGGGAACTGGAAAACCCTCCTTCTTGTACCAGTGAGTGGGCTGGACAGACCTCTCTGTATCGGGGTACAGAGGAGTCGTCCACCTTTTCAGCACAGAAAAAGTAAATCCAGTCTCCTCGGTGGTTACAGAACACTTTGGGCGAACGTTATTGTCACGGTTGTCATTTTGGCGAATGCTTATTGCCGAAGGACACTTTTAGTTCTTGTCTTTTGACAACATGTGAAAATGCTGAATGCTAATGGCGAATGTCTTATTATTAATGCATTTTTCCGACATGTACTAATGTCGAAATGTGTTTTTGCCGACTTGTCAAAACGTCGAAATGTGATACTGACTTGTGAAAAAGCCTAAATATATTTTTTACGAAATCCATCTTGCTGACATGTGGAAGGATCGAAATGTATTTTGCCAAAATGTTCTTTTGTCGACATGTTTAGAACAGTGATTGTCATGGGTGCCCAAACCCTAATCCCAGCCCAGCCGAAGCCCAGATCCAGACCAGACCCATTAAAATTAATAATATTAAGGCGCCTGCCCGGTGCAGCCCATTCAGATTAGGCAGATAATTATTTTTACAAAATGTACAACCATTATCGTAACATATTTACTTGCATACTATTAACGAAAAATAATATCACGCACCTGTGTGATGCTGTGAATTTGGATTCATCGAACACTTGTTCGGCAAACACAATCATATTGGATATGACTTTGGATCGGACATGATTTTTATTTTCCATCTTACTCCACTATTACTTAGCACGAATTGTTGTACTCATATAATTGCCAAAGTGTATTGTTAAATGTCTTATATAATTCATTTACATATTTGCCTGGTTAAACATCTGGTTGGCAAGTAAACAAATAGCGTTTAGCGACATTACACATTTTTCATACTTATGCCCGCCCAGTACCCANTACTTAAAGAAAACACAAGAATGGCGATATGAGATTGGAGCTAGGATAAATGAAAGGTCATATTCGTGATGTTGGACATTTGTATAGCAAACTACATAAATGTATTAGGTAAGCAATAATGAGAAAAAAAAAAACACAATAGATAAATTTAATAACTAATTTGTTTGAGTAATACCTTCCATGCCAGATACTGACCACCTCCATGTACTGCCACAGTGTTCAACATTTATTTAGCATACATTAAATCATCAACCAATATAAGTATTTTGGGTAAAATCATTCATGTGAGCCAGCCCGCCCCCAGAGACCACCCAAGGGAGATACACCTCCCGTATCCAGCACACCCAAAAAGAGGTAGGCTGTTTATATAGCCTCGGGTAGGCCCCACCAGTGTCAACTCACCCCATATCACACTCAGACTTACAATCTTCCTAGATCTCAGAACATAATCATATTACATGTTATATGTGCACATGGATGCTCCATCCTTCTTGGCACCCATCATGCCTCAAAGAAAAAGCTTGACAAGTAAAGAGTCCTTAATAGACAGTTTGATAATTTTGTAGCTCCAAAGTTAGTGCCACCCCAGTGCTCAGTTTAAAATGTTAAAACCGGTGTTTTTAGCACCCATGTCCAGACTCACACACACATTCGCTCGACAAAAATCCGAAGTAAGTCCAATGTAAGTCCATGTTATAAGGTAACGTCATTTAACTTTTACGCCCAAAGTCGAGCCACAGCCATTCTTGCAGTTTTGCTAATGAAAAAAGCTAAGATTGTTGTCAATATAATTAACTGCATACGCATTTTAATTTTAACGTTCACTGACGGAATGGTGGTGGTGACTTTGCAATATTAAAAATACAATTATAGTCCACTAAGACGTGACTCAAAATAATGAGGAGGCGACTGCAATTTTACGAATTATTACCAATCATTGAAGGTGCCAATGTATTTTTTGTTATCTAATGGGGAGAGTTTCGGGAACCAGACTTTGCATGAAATCGGATACGGTTAATCTACCGATACACACCAAAAACTCGATATTGGTCTGCGAGGTGGCACTATCCCTTTAAGTAACTGAGCACCAGCCTTATCAACCCAACACATACAGACATACTTTATCATCAACGTGATTACTGTACGTCTGTTAGATATTACTCTTAGTTATATCTAACTTAATTATTACTCTTAGTTATATTAACTCTTAGTTATCTCTTAGTTAGCTAGATACATTACTCATATTATTAACTACATCAACATTGTTGCTTTCATTTCAACCCAATGTTAACACTACTCTAACCTCAGCATTCTTTCCATGCTCCCCCCCCCCGCCCGGTTGACTCACGTCATTGATCACGACCTTGCGGACGGGCCCGCACTTTCCGCACTCGTCCCGCAGATCCTGCTGGTACTCCAGAATGGCCTCCGGATGCGTCTTGAACTCCTCCGGTGAGAACAGGTTCTTGATAACCACCACCCGTTCATGCCGCTCCCGCTGGCCGCGGATCTTATCCGGCTGCCAGGCGAACAGCCTGCACACAAACATCGACACACACGTCAATTCTAGACAGGGAATCGCCCGAAGCGTTATATCGTCGGTGACTGGTTGACGTAACACCTTTGACGGTAAGCCAACTGACGTCACAGTTTTCAGCTGAGGTTGACACAACGCGTGCTGGCAGATCGAAGGCAGACGGACAGCACATGGTGCGCCTCTCAGCAGAATACTGTCTTCAAACGACAACAGGTACTAATGACGATATTGATCAATTTAGACATGCTAGCACGGTGCGGTAAACATGATGCTCGTTTATAGCAAAACATCGACAAAATTAATGCATATATGCACTGCGTTTATTTGTACGCACTTTTCTTGTTTCAATTGCATTTTCTCCCTGTCCTTCTTCTTCAAAGCCCGCTTCTTTGGCTTCTTGGTGGGGTCGAACTGGCCTTTCAAATCAAACGAGGCCTTTTGCACGCAGAGCTTGTTGCCCTTGAACTCGTATCCATCCAGGATACTCAAAGCCAGGTGCACCGACTCTATCTGGAGGAACAAGAGGACGGATGTACATGTTATGAGAGCGATCACCGCAAGACATCTGACAGAGCCCGAACAACATGTGCGTTTGAATGAAACATACAAAACGTGGTCATCGAAGGAGCATCACGGTCACATCTAAAATGAAAACATCTAAGCTAACTAAAAATTTACTTTTGACATAAGAATGGTAGTACAGTACACGTCATGTTGAGAACTGCATATTGCCGCCCAATGACCTTGATGTAGGTGCAGATGGCGTCACCCTTGGGTACGCCGTAGTCGTCGCGGTACAGCTTGATCTTCCAGGCGTTCTTCTTGAGCGAGTCCTTCATGACGAGGCCGCACTTGGACATGAGCTCGACGAACTCCTGCTCGGTGGTGTCGTCAGCCAGCCCGCTGACGTACACCTTGGTGTTCTTACTGTCGTCCAGCTGAAACCACTCTGAGAAGACAAACGACACAGAGGAGGACGTACAGCTGTGTCACACGGATGGTTCACAGCTGGAACCACTCTGAGACAAACGACACAGGGACAGCTGTGTCACACGGATGGCTCGAAGTGGTGCCAGTTGGACTCACTTTGCCAATTAGACTATCAGGTAACTGCATTGCAGTAAATGTGTCCACATTAGTTGCCAAATTCGGCAACAAATAAATTATATTTATGACACACACATAAAAAACCATGTCCCGTAAGACTGTCATCGTAAATGCAGCAAAGCAAAATGCTGATAAAACAAGAAATCACTGCATTTCAGAGTGAAGCGAAAAGCTAAAACATTCAATTAAGTTTGAACACATGGCATTTAGAAAGCACATTGCTGTATAATACTTATGATGATTTGGTTTTAAGGGCGCCTCAACTATGAAATTACGTGGCGCACATCTTCTGCATAATACTTCAACTCCTTTCCAGCTAACCATACACCACTTCAAACAAGGCATGTTTTGTCTATAACGTATCGTCAGATCTTAGCTAAGTTGAGAGGCTCACCGGGTTTTTTCTTGGTGTTGAGTTTGCGCTGTTTGCCTGCGGCCTGTGTCTCGGGCGGCTCGGCGGGCGGCGGGGCCGTCTCCAGGATTGGCGCCGTCTCCACCGCGCGGCCCTCGGCGTCGAAACCGTAGTTCAGCCGGTGCAGCGCCAGAAACTCCTCATCTATCTGGAGAGACGGGAGACCGGTGAGCCGTGAGGTCAGGATGCAGACGCTGGGTCGCTGGGCGGCACAATGCGTCCGAGTTCTGTGCAGCTACACACCAGCGTCTCCCACAGCAGGTTCAGTTCCACACTGCACACTCAGATCCCGTACAACAAACCAGATGGGTAGAGCATGACTTACAGAAGAGCATAGTGCACCAGGGATACTGCACATTATCATTATGTACCACTAATAGACATTCTTGTCTGACACACTGTGCAATATTGAGCCGATGTTAAGCTGTTTGTCATTGAGCAGCTTAAACCAATATAGTGACAGTTAAACCATCACAAAACAAGACAGCCTGTTAAGCTTCAACTGCATGACAGCAATGGCAAGCAGTTCCAAGGAGGACCGAGCCACGTAGCCCCACTCCACTGACCTTTGGAAACCAGGCGCACTTCTCGGCGTCCCACTCGTATCCGGATCCGTCGCTGGGCAGCTCGTACTGCTGCTGCTCCTCCCGCTCCACTCCTCCGTCTCCGTTCGCTGCCGCCGCCGCCCGCTTGGCCGCCGGCTGACCGTCATCATCATCATCAGTGTCGTGTTCGCTCTCATCGGACGAGCCGCGGTTCAGCCGCCTCTTCCTGGCGCCGGCCGGCCCCCGTCCCGCTGGGTCAGGGTTGCTCTCAGTGTCGGCCCGCAGCCAGTGGCCGGCGGCAGCGTCCCAGCGACAGAGGGCGCCAGTGTCGTCCCGGCAGCACCAATGGCCGTCGGCGTCATGAAAACAGCGGCCATCCTCCGCAGCCGGCGCTGCCCCTGCTGCTGATCCTACTGCCGCTGCTCCTGTCACTGCCGCTGCTGCTAGTCCTGCTGCTCCCGCCGTCGCTCCCGCTGCCACTGCGGCGTCTGCCTCCGCAGGCGGAGTCCACTCCTTCCAGCTGTTGGTCTCTGGGTCCAGCCGGAAGACGGTGCCGGCTGCGTCCTTGAAGCAGTAGTGCTCGCCCTCGTAGTAGCAGTTCTCGAGCGTCGGCGCGTGCACCGGCAGGCCATCTCCGCCGCCGTCACGGCGCACCCAGCCATCCTGTTCGGCACTGTAGACATACTCCAGGCCGGAGGACGGGTCCGTGTAGATGCATGTCTCGCCCTCGTACCTGTAGCAGTCGTCAGTGTTGCTGGCTGATGTCAGGTCAGCAGCAGGCTGCGATGGAGCAGATGTGTCGGCTGCTTCTCCAACAGGTTTGTCCAAGGTAGCGGACTGGTCTGTGGCAGTACGTTCTGGTTTCTTCTCTTGAGCTGGTGGGTCTTCTTTTGAGTTTGGCTCACAGGCTTCCGCTTGTGAAGCTTGTGTGCTGTCTGGGTGTTGGGACATCACAGTTCCAGATGTGTTGTCTGGGTCTGTCGTGGTTTCAGAATGCTGATTAGGGGTTTCCACTTCAGGAGAACTGTTCTGAGCTGACAAAGAATCACGGGGCAAGGACACCTCAGCACATTCTTTCAAATCCATTTGACTGGAAACTGCCTCTGTCTTAGAGACATCCATTGCAGCCGTTCTGTGTCTGCTCAGTTACACAGCAATGGGACCACTTGAATGCCTTGCTTTACAGGTATGAGACGGAGCTGAAAATATACAGACACAAATTATAGTCACTGAGCTGTACCTAGAGAACCAACAGTACCTACAGGTAAATCAATGCAGTTATACATTATTTCATTCTATGGCTCTGATATCCTTTTCTGGAATGACATTTCCTGCCAACCAAAACCAGTCAGAAATCTAACTATATTAAAGGAAATAGTTCAACTTGGATTTTTTCCCGAACACGATTTGGTTATATGTTGAAATACAACTTCTTTTCATATTGACAAAAATAGACATATATCGCGCCGATTCAGGACAGAAGGACGTAAATTATTAATTTTATCAAAACTATATGCATACTCCTTAGTTAGCTGGTCCTTACATCGCACAAATGAATCAAATACTCAGCCCATCAGATTGTAAAGCAGTCGCGCTCCAGCCAATCAAATTCGAAAGTAATAAAAAGTTGCAAGCTGATTGGTTGATTGTATAATTATATATACATAGGCAGAGGCTATAGTCTCTGCCCAGGTATCCGCTTTCCTTTGTAAGGCCCACATTCTTGACATTCTTTGCCTAAGGCCCCACATTCCTTCAATAAAAAGTCAAAAATATTCGGCTGGAGAGCCTTTTCAGCCAATAACACTTGCAGATAGTTTTTTCAACATGGGCTACAAAACTGCTATCTCAGTTCAAAACCACATGTTGAAGGTGAACTATTTTCTTTAAAGGGATATAATTACCTTTTCCCACAAAAATGGAGTTATGACTTTGAAATCGATAGACGAGACAAAAATATATTGTAAATTCATCACATTTTGCATACAAATATTCCTACTAAAATATATCTCAAGTTAAAGTTGAAAAGTGTTCCACACTTTCAATGACCAGTGTTTGCAACCTTGCAAGCTTGCAAATACTTTTGGATCTCATCAAACTGTGGGCTTTTTCCGTATAATTTTCTTAGGCAATGAAGTAGAAAATATATTTCAAATCCTGCTAGTTTCGATAATATGACCGCCGATCATATACATTTGATAGCCATTGAATAAACAAGGAAACCAAATCAGCAGTTTAAATTGGCATCCTATAGCGGCTTAGTTGTACTAGTTTTTAAATTGTTTCATAAATTGTCAGCGTTACAAGCTTTGTATAACTTTGTATCTGGCTGTATACAACACTATGCAAGAATCATTGCATATTATATGCATATTATCATTGCATATTATCATTGCAAGAAATCATTTCCCCAAAAAGCACTCGACAAACAATTTAACATCGGCAATTCAATCGGAAAAATCAACTTGGCAACCAACAACAGCCTTTTTAGTGACGGCGATTTGTTTCAGGAACATTGTCCAGCGTCGAACAAGTTTGAAACACAGGCGTCAGATATAGCGCGGGTTAAGTGATGGGAGAACACTGCTCATGAGTTTCGAAAGAAGTATATCTAATTGCTTTTAATTTGTAAAAACTTACATTGTTGAATAAGGGAATAATTATTTTTAATTCTTAAATATAAATTAAATTATTGTTATACCATAACAGAAATCCAAGAAATTGATGCTAACAAAAATAAAAGATGATCATTTCCCTTTAACAATGAAATTATTTTCATGGTCGAGTCGGGTGATATATTTGTCCTAGAATCAAGGTATTCAGACACATTGTATAATGAGGTGGGTATGAATATTACAAAGGTAATTAAACACTTAACCCTATTCCCTGCGGGCGGCCAGAATATACGTTAAAACTTGCGGGGGGCGCAGATTCCGCCCCCCGGCCCCCTTTCTCCCGTAGGGATCGTCGGGAGGGAGGGCCGTCGGGACTTGAAATTTCGTATGGGACGAACACCATTCCGATTTTCGTCGTGACGAAAGGGTCGGTGCCTCTCTTCTGTTGGATTCCCAGAACTTGCTCGCTTTTTTGTATCTTCTAAAATGGGGGGCCAAGGGGGCAAAAAAATACGAAAATTTGGGATGTTTTTTGAAAGGTGATTGGAGCCCTATGTGATTCGACCGATTTGGCATGCAAAAAAAGTTTTTGAGCTATCCAATGTCATGCTTTTTCAAAATGTGTGAAAGGGACTATAAGTACAGAAAATCGAAAAATCGATAGGCAGCACTCAGGGCTAAAATGGGGAGAATTTTTGATTAAAAATTTATGCTTTTCCTTAGTGTCCTTGGGACGGGGAACTATCACATGTGGGGCTTTTGGTTGCTGTAACTTTGTTAAATGTAACAAATTGTACATAGGCGGATTCAGGTAAACAACGTGGGGGGCACCATGTGGCATGTGCGGAACGCCTTTTATCATCTTGCTTATTTGACGTTGGGCCTAAATTGACGAAGAATATCGCCTCCCTTTTAAAGTACCCATGAAGTGCGCCTCTGCCCAAATTAAGTGTCTAATCCAATTATGTATGATGTACAAAGCATCCGACATTAGTTTTCCACGAGCTTTATGCCACTCCCGCAATGGACTACGAAGCGGTTGAATGGTATGCGCCTGCACAAAAGAAGATTAACCCGCATTCGAATACGCCTCCCAAAACATGNGAAAATGTAAAATGGTTACGAAATATGATGGGTGGGCGTTTTACCCGCCATGGGCGCTTTGCCCCACTCTACCCTATTATAAAATACATCAGTTCATTGAAATGAATAGACAATGGCTGACCATAGCTTTCAGTTTTATGATTCTAGACATCAATAAAGTGTAATTTATACAATCTTGTGACAACCCTACCATAGCAATAATAAATTGTTCAACAGTGTACAGTTGAATGAGCCGTTTGAATCGCTTGAGCAGGCTAAAGGCAATTTTAAACCTGATTCTATATCAATTGATTTCACGTGAACGTTGCTTCACTTCCTGGCGGTGGCATTTTGGATCTGCATTCGACGACAGTCACAGACCTAAGTTAATTTTCACCCACCGCAGTACACACACAAGTCACAACTCATGATTATAAATCATTGACTGGCAAGGAAAAATAATCGAAGGAAACTAAGTCGATTAATTTAGTCATCGCCACCGGTGGTTCACGAAAATGTACCTGAAAAATACTTTGCTTATATGCTGCCTAAAACTTATAGCCGGAGTCGGAGTCGGCAAAATTTTACCGACTCCGGCCGAAATCACCGACTCCGACTGACTCCGACTCCGACTCCGACTCTGACTCCGCAGCCCTGATATCTACACCAAAAAATTGAAACATTTCCAAATTTTTCCAACCTATGTAAAATTGATAAGCAAGACCGTATTGAAAGTTTCAGGTTGATATCTTGAATGGTTTTTAACCCTATTCCCTGCGGGCGGCCAGAATTACGTTAACCTGCGGGGAGGGGCAGATTCTGCCCCACCCCTCCACCCCCCACCCCCAGAGATCTCGAGAACCGCTTCGGCCGATTTCAATGGGACGAACACCATTTCGATTTCGTCGTGACGAAATGTTTCTTTTTGGAACCCAGAAATTGCTTTTTTGTTCAAAAATGGGGGTTGCCAAGGGGGCCAAAAAATACGAAAATTTTGGGTGTTTCTTTGAAAGGTCATTGTGGCCATGTGATTCGACCGATTTTCATGCAAAGAAACGTTTTTGAGCTTCCAATGCTCATGCCTCTTTAATTGTGTAAAAAGGGACAAGTACAACAAATGAAAAATCATAGGCGTACTCAGGGTATATAAAATGGGGGGAATTTTTTTGATAAAAAATATGTGTTTTTCCTTAGTGTTTGGGACGTGGGAACGTCACATGTGGGCTTTGTTGGCTGTGATTTGCTAAGATGTAACAAATTGTGCATAGGCGGATTCAGGTAAACAACGTGGGGGGCATCATGTGCGGAGCGCCTTTTATATTTGTTTAATTTGGAAGTTCGCCTAAATTGACGGAGATTATCGCCTCCCTTTGATGTACCTGAGTTCGCCTCTGCCCCAAAACTATGTATAATCCAATTTATGTATGATTAAAAAGATCGAACTTAGTTTCTGACGTTTGATTCCACCGCAAACTGTAAGGAAGCTTATGCGGCGCACAGGCCCGCATTCGTAAACGACCTCCCAAAAACATACCCTGGAGCCGCCTCTACTGGGCCGATTTTTTTTTCAAAATTTTCACAGAACACGCGTCATTTCATATTTAGGAAAAGTCCGAAATGTCTTCAAGACGATAGACCGTAACGGTTCAGAGCGGCGGCGCGAAAACTACCCGGGGAGGGGCAGAATCTGCCCCGCAGGGAATAGGTTAAGTTATCACGAATAAACACAGGAGGGCAAAATGCCGCCCGCGTCAAGCGCGGGTTAAAAACGCAATAAACCCGTATTACAATAAATTATGTCAATCGTATTTTTTTTATGTAAAATTTATAATATGTGTTAGCATTTTTCGTTACCTTAAGCTAATCTTTAAAATTCCACATTTGACCATACAGTATTTGGATGGGCAACCAATTTGCTTTCAAACAAAGAAATACAATTGTGGCTTTTGGGCCTGAATACATCACATTGTGACAGGCATATTACACACCGCTTTTTCGTGAAAAATACGTTATTCACCAACAACTTTTGACTGAGTAAGGATAGAACAACTTTTGACTGAGTAGAAATAAACGCAATTTTGTGGCTCTGGTCAGGGTGCGTTTAATGACATGCAATATGATCTCTTTCTGACATTTGGTGATCTTGACCTGAGGTCAAGCTAGCAGTGCGAAGGTCGAATAGCGGTCAACCATGACAGGGTGACACTAATTTGTAAAAGTGTTGACCAAAGCTGGTGTTCTTGGTGGGTTTATTTTTAACTTTTGTGGGGACTACCTAATTAATTTTGGGCCAGGGACGTAGCCAAGGGGGGGCAACTAGGGGCCATGGACCCCCTGAGCCAATAAATTTACACTAGAAAGAATGAGATTCTCTGGAAAACGACCCTTACCCCTCCCCCGGTCAGCAAGCATATGGCTGAGGGAGCAAATTATATTTTTTCCGGACGTGCCCCCCCCCTGATTAAATCCTGGCTTTACGTGCCTGTCATGGGGCGAATCGATCTGGAATTGTTCCACTCTTAGTAACAGCGGCCTCGGAGATATAACCAGAGGCATTTTGCATAGGTTGCGCTGTATGTTAAACTTTGGGAATTATTAGCTCCGGTACTTCAAAGCATAACATAGGTTTAAAGTACATCGTTATAATTGAAAAGATCTCTTCTCTTTCAATGCTTTGGCGAATTATCAATTTCTTTTTTTTATGAATTGACCTCGTATCTTGTGGTCACTTGGCATACATGGACCCGTAGGTATTTGAAAAGGTGTTTTTCACCTTTACGATTCTAAGTTTCATGTCAAACAACGTTTTATTAACTGAAGTAGTATTATATCCAAGAATTGACATAGCAATGAGCAGTGGGCACTGAAAGCACTTAGCCGCTATGGGACATTCGTTTTTAACATTGAATCCCTATTTTGAAATCAAGGCATTAAAAAGGACGGGCGTGACGGCGCTGCGCTGCCCAGCACATATTTTGTTAGTTTTGTCTGAGCTCTGTTGCAGTCATACGAAGACTTTATGATTGAGCTGTAGCGACACTTCTCGGAACGTCTCACGGCTAAGAACCGCATCTGACGGTGTCAGTAGGCACCAGTGAAAAGAGAAACAGCTTTGGAGAGTTTGAGACGACCTGACCATTACCAGAGTCTGAATGCTGATGTCTTATTCACTTCTGACTTGTTACCGAAGAGTACGTTTCAAAAGCGACTGAATCTCTGAAAAAGCGGTCCGACCAGGCATTCGCTGTGAATGACACACAGAAGGTTACGCCCATTGCCCAGTTCCATACCATTACCTATAACGAATTATCATCCAGTGCAGCAAGAGTCTATGTTCGCGTCTAGAGGGATGAATAGGCATTGTTGTGGTGTGGGTGGATATTGGGTGATTAAGAGGGAGTGAATGGAGGCAAGCAGGTACACTATGTGTGAATGGACGTTTCACCGGAGTTAAATGTTGATATAATAGGTACCTAGTACCTACGTTGTTAGGTTTCGGAGACTCGTCTAAAACAAAACTTGACTGGCGGGCTAACGTGAACCTCAATGCCAACATACAAATTAAGCCGGCATTGACCGGGTTCTCAGCCGAACGTCATTGACCGTCAATTTTGCTTTGCTTTGCCTCTCGTTATCTCCGGAACCAATGGATCGTAGCGAGACGCGCAAGGCGGCATGCTCGAAAGTCTCTCATCGAAGTACGCATCTCAAGCATACTCGATAATTTTTGAATTTAGGTCGCATATCAGGTCAAGGTCTGGTGACTGGTCAAAGGTTAACACGTACACGTCCGGGGTGATTCCCCTCCCCGCCTCTCCGGTTTTTCATCAATAGCGGGAAAACGGCGGCGCACGACACCAAATTTAGGCTGTGTTCTGAACCGTCAATTCCCGCGGGGATTCCGGGGAATCGGTAGAAAAGTGCTTTCTACCGATTCACGTAGCAATTAGTTAAAGGGATTAGGGCAGGTGTTCACCTTTAACATGGGGTTTTGAACTGATTAGCAAGTTTTGTAGAGCAGATCGAAAAAATTAGTTATGGCTGGAAGAATAAACTTCGCCAGACGTAAAGTAGTTTCGACACAGGATTAGTCTGCAATTTTCTTCGGGGCCCCGACAACAGCTTCGGTACGTTCGCGGCCAGACGGGGCTCCGGAGGTAGACACTCTCTGACACGTAGTACATGATCAACGACCCTCGTTAATATCACGCTCAGAACCGGCCGGGGCTGCGCGGCAACCCTTTGTCAGATGGACTGTACTAGGCGGTCTGCGGAGCCAGAAACGCACTGCTATCGTACGATTTTCTCGTTTGAAATACAAGATGAAACTTACTTCTTTCTCCACATATATCCATCACTTGTCCCAACCAAAGTCATATTCGTAGGTTTTGAGCTCGAGATTGCACCGCTATTTGGTTTGAATTTTCAGAACAAACTTTCAATGGAACTTTCCCTTTAACAGGAATACCAATGACATGAGTAGGGAAGAGTGCCCATATTGCGCCATAGTAAGGAAATCGGCGTTCCTCGAAACCGAAAGAGTCATGAGTTGTGAGTTTCACATCAGCATTCTTGGATCATTTTCTATATTTTGTGATGTTGTTACGCGACATGTTGTGATACGATTATGCAGGGACACAAGCCTTTTCGAAAAGGTTGCAAAGGGCGCAATTATCGAAGACGTTCGATAATTGCGCCCACAGTATGGCGCAATTAAATTCAAATGCGCCCGTGTAAACGCAAGCCTTCTCTATGGAATGCAAAAATAAAAAATAAGGATGTTTATGCAATAACGCCTATGATTGTTGCCTAACAACATAGTTAATAGGCAAAGTTAATGTGTATAGTTAATTTACGTACAGTGAATTGGTACAGGCATGTAGCTAAGGGGGCGGCGGAGGCCCCCCCCCCCACACCCGGAAGCCCGGCGGTCCCTTTTCGAGGCCTGGCGCGGCGGGCCTTTTTCGGCGCGCACAGCGCGCAGAAAAGGGCCGACGAGACCGCGCGAAGCGCGGTATTATATAATAATGGGTTGTTTAAGAGTCGGAAGACGAAGACCACGCTTCGCGTGGTCTTTATATGATTTAGAGCACCTTGAGGCTCTGTAGTCTGTAGGGCCACCATGACCCTCTCTGAAGGACCTGAGGGCCCCTTGAACGTTTAAAGAGCCCTGTGGGCTGTGCGTGTC